>SNQN01005114.1:0-38478 GCA_008642245.1 Bassia scoparia | reverse complement strand
ATCCGGAAAGAATATTTCCGTAATCAATTTGTAACGGATGGAAATCATTTAAACGTTACAACTGAACAAAGAAAGTTTGACCAAAAATATAGAGCACCCCCACCCGTGTCACGTGTCACGAGCCGGGCCGGACGGCGGCGGCGGCGCGCGCGTGGGGATGCCCAAGCCTAGCCCACTCACTAGCTTCAAACACTTAGTAACACACTTCCCTTTATAAATAACAAGAAATGGTCTCAATCTTCCTATGTGGGACAAATGAATTCTTTGAAGCAAATAACAATGGAGTTCAACTCCAACAATATCATCCTTGCTTCCGGAATTGCAGATATTGACATTGTGGTACCGAGCTCCAGAGGTTCTCCTCGGCGCTACACATTACTCTTGTGGTGTTGACATGTGGTCTGTGGGCTGTATATTTGGTATAGTCTTGTGTTTGATATCCTGATTCGTTTTTTGTGTGTCCTGCTTGTATTTCTTCTTATATTGATTCTTGTATATGTTTGTTTGAATTGGTTTTGTGATCAATTTACATTTTATTCAAGTTGTTATATGGTTTTGTGAGATTTCAGTCTCTTCTAGCCATTTCAGGTTTTAAGTACAATTTGGCATGTTCTTGTTACAAAAGTTGAAACCTTTTAATGTTTTGGTTAACATAAAGTTATTTTGAGCCAGATATAAGTTGTTTACTTAAGTTTGCTTCGATAAATACGWAGTATGTTTCAAAAAGTTRTTCTGAGTGCTGAATAATGTCATTAAGCCATTGTGCAATTTTTAAGTCGTGTCAACAAAGGGCTTTACATCAGGGATTTGGTAGCTAAACTATTCTTATAATCTCTTATGTTCATTTTCAAACGGAATATTGGCTTGATTTTGGAATACTGGAAAGGAGATTATTTAAATAGATGTCGCAAGCTTGGTGATTAACTATGTGGTTGGGTGATTGATTBTGCAATAGGCAAAATTTTGCATTAGTTGCAACTTGCAAGAGCAATTTCATTGAATTATAGACCACTAACTATAGACATTCTCATGGAACTATAGACCTTTCTGAAAGGTTAGTCTGTAGCATAGGCAAGTGCTTAGGCAGAGTAAATGAAGATTTTTCAGCTTTTGTTGTTTAAAATTATGAAAATTAATGCCATGAGTTAATAGGATCTTGAAATGTAACATCTCCAAACCTGCTAAAGTTTGCGGCCTGTTGAGTATTTTATGACACATACATGGTRAAATTGATGTTGGATGTGCCAATCTAGGAGTCTTTGACTAAAATAATGCTTACTAAATGAGAAATTACCAATTTTTGCGTAGGTTTGCAAACTGTATACGATCATACTGCCCATGCAGGATTGGATTAAGTCAAAATTTTTAATTTTTTGTTGAGTGAAAAGTCGCTATTCAAAATAGTGTAAGTAATGATTCTAAGTAGCATTTTTCATGTTATTATTTACCAAAATCAATTCAAAGTTAAAACAACTGTGAAATGACTGTATGAAGCATTTTATGAAATGCTATTCTATGTAGCATTTTATGAAATGCTATTCTATGTAGCATTTTATGAAATGCTATTCTATGTAGCATTTCATCTGAACTAAAACGTTATTCTTTTCTGAAAAGTGCTACTGCAAATAGCAATTTTTGGTTTGAAATATAGACCCTCCATCCAATCCAATGTGGACGATATGAGTGTAAATAGTTTCGAATCTGATGCAAATTGGATAGTTTTTATTTAATTAGCAACAGGTAAAACATTACTAGTCTAGATTAGTAATTTTGTCGACAATTTTTTTCCTCTTCCTTATACCTTGCTGGCTTGCTCATATAGTTTGTATGAGATCTCAGGAAGTTATTAAGGATATTTAAAAGTAGTGAAGCCATCCCTTTTGCTATTCTTTTTATTAAGCTGCTCCCAATCTTGATTAAAGTAGTTCATAGTTTGGCCATTTTCTTTTGAAGGGTCATAGTTTGGCCATTTTGATTATTAAGTATACTAGAGTAGTGAAATTTGCACTTTATTTTTTTTTTTATGTTGGTATCTCATCTCATACTGCATTAACATTACAGTTATTTTTACTTCTTTGGTATTTGCCACTGTGTAATATTGTATGTTAATGAAGATAGAGGTCATATATTGCAGAATGATTTCTAGGCGTTGAAGTTATCACAACCTGGCAATAGTTACGAATAGTTGAATAGAATGCAAATGTATCCCACACTTTGCTGCTCTGTTTTTAGATATTGTTTCAGTCATTTTCAGCAAGCTTATTTTCATGCAAAAATATTGTATCTTTTGCTTCAGAAGACTATTTCTGTCGTTCTTCATTGATAAATTACTAACAAATTGTTCCTTTCTGCATAGGAAAGTCAATTCTGATCTGCGTAAGTARCCTTATCTATTTTATTCAGCTTACTTAATTTTGTCGTGTCTTTATATATCAGCTTCTAGCGCTGCCACTGAACTGTTGGCCGACTGCATCTGCATTGAAAATAATGTGGACCAACATATTCAGAATCGTATGTGCCTCTGCCCCCTAATAATTCTTTGTTAATCTTGTATTGACTCAACATTTTCCAGATGGATTTTTTCTGCATACGTTTACTTTGTTAATTGCTTCTTTTTATCTGCATTACTTTTCTTTAGGGAGGCCTTAATCAAATATCATGGTTCCAATTTTTGCCCAATGAATCAGATGTCACCTCATTACCTGATAAACGGTAGGTCTGCATTTCTAGTAATATTGTTTGCTTTTTTATCTTTTTTTCTGTGAGCATTTGAATGAGATTCAGTTTCTGAATTTCATTAATGTTAGGTTGTTAGCTCAAATAAGAGCAAATAGTCATATTTTGCTTTTAGTTAAGCTCCTTCATCATTAATGTTAGTGCAAAGTGGATTTGTATTGTCAGTAAATTGAGACTATGCTGACCTTTTCAAATTCCAGGATTGTATTGTTTTAATTATGAAAGAGCTTATGTTTGGCTCTTTTGACTTGGAAGCAAGTTGTACTGTCTTCTTGAGCTAATGTCTTTTGTGATATTGGTAGAACTATAGAAGTTTTGGGTTTTGGGTTGATATATGAGCCCTGTTTTAAGAAAATATATCATCGAAGTGCAAATTTTTGACCCTATGTGCATTGAAGTGAATGAACATTTTAAGAGACAAATTTTCAATCTCAACTTGCAGGGTATAAATATCTGTGTTCAAATTAGTTTTTTTTACTTTATATGTGATGCCTTGAATCTATCAATATCTGAAGCTTATTATATCCTTGCTATGCATTTCAATTTTCAATAGGCAGCACGAGATGGTGACAAGCGCTTTGGGGTGAGCAAAGATGGGAATAACTCATCCATAGCTGCTGAGCTTACATAGTGGAAATTCTGACGTCATTGTTTTTTAACAAGAGTCCMAAAGATGCATTGGACTTTTTTATTTAGCGTAGCATAGTGGTTCTTATTTAGATTTGATTTGGATTTGGATTTATTCCATCGTACGTTATTTATTACATTTTCACTAGAGAATTTTAGAAAATATATTGCGTTAATCATTCGTGTACTACGACTTTATGTTTCTTATAAAAAATTTATTTTTTCATATTTATTTTGTTTTCCGTTAATAATAACTTTTTTTTCTATTACATTAACGCAAAAAAATAGGTTTAACATCCAAGAATAAAAAAAAAGCAAAAAAGCACAACTAGCGACCGACAAATCGGTCGCTAACTTCAATTTTCATATATTTTTTTAGAGGTAAATTGCATTTAGCGACCGATTTGTCGGTCGCTAATTGCATTTTTTTGAGGAAAAATAAAATTAGAGACCGAAAGTCGGTCGCTAATTAGAGACCGATTTGTGTGGGTCGGTAATTAGCGACCGAAGTTCGGTCGCTAATTTCATTTTCCCTCCAAAAATTGGAGGGTTCCTGAGTCTCTAATCGGTCGCTAAATCGATCGCTAAAAATTTAGCGACCGAACTTCGGTCGCTAATTTTTTTTTGCGACTAAAAATTAGCGACCGATGTTAGCGACCGAAAATCGGTCGCTAAATGGTGTTAGCAACCGAAAATCGGTCGCTAATTAATGACGGTCGCCCGAGCATGTTTTTCTTGTTGTGTCTGCGGCCATTTATGCATTGGTGTTGATTGACGGAGTGCTACTTGAAAACTGTGCAATGAACCTTGTGTCTACGAGCTCAAACCGTTGGTGCCTGCCTGTTTGCACATGGACCAAAAGTTAAGTTCCATGTCGAATCAACCTGTGATGCAATGCATGTCTTAAGGGTGATCATTCCCTTGCTTATTTACTGACTTATAAATGTAAAAGTGCATGAACGTCGGAACTTTGCCTTTCGCCTCTTATTTTCATTTTTCACTTTTTTTTGGCATTATTTCGTTTTTTTTTTTTTGTTTTTGTTTTTGCTCTTCTCTGTTTTTTAAAGGCAAAGTTCAAAGGTTCGACGTCTGTTTACAATTTCATGACTCAACAAAGACCAAACGCCTAATGATTCTAGTTTACAACCACTTCGACATTACAACGCCTAATGAATGATCACCTTGCTATATGAGGAATGTTACATGACTCAATGACTTGTTTGTTATGCATGAAAAGCTAGGGTCCTTAGTCTAAAAGCACGTAGCAAGTTGTCACGCTAGCATTATCCCTATATGCAAAAGAAAAACAAAAGTCCAGCCACCAAGAGTTAGTTGCTAGGTTATGGAATACGCTAGTTCGGTTGTCTAAGAGGGTCCCATGACTAGGCTTAGAACGATCCATAACACATCCAGCCCGCTGTGATGATCAAAGGGGGTCTAAACCATTACGTCTTTGTAGGGAATGCAGTCGCACATCATGGTGGGTATGGGCATCAAGCTTAAGAGTTGGTTACGTAGTAGTGCACTAGTGTCAATCTTAAGCGAACCCCCCCAGTCTTGTCTCAAGTGTAGAATACACTTATACGAGACGTGAAGCCTAGAAAATGGAAACTCGGTGACAATAACCTAAGTTCTGCGTAATGTAGGATGCCTAACACAATGCCGTCTTAAGGACGCCGAAATCGCATAACAATTATAGTATTGCCCACACATCACTAAATGTAATAGCTTTAGTGAATTCCCTAGTGATGTCGCGAGAAAACTGTACGGGCGCCAGGGTATCACCGTGCCGGACTTGGTCTGGTCCATCTGTTCCAGGGGGTACAATTTAAGGGCGGCTCGATTTATTTGCTAGAATTGAATTCTTGCCTTTTGCATATTGTGAGTATGCVTGGAGTTGTGTGTTTATACTCGAAATGAGTAAAGGAAGTCGCCACTGCACTTCTTTTGGGAAGCTGTGGAACCCGTTTAAAGCGTTACCTATAATCGCATAAAGCAAGGTGAAGGACTCCATGTCTCGTAGTTCACCAAAGGGTCTGGATTAGGGGACAAGGGTTAGGGTGAAGTAGTGCACAGCACCCACCCGCATCTAGGGGCCTCTACTCAGTTATTGCGAGTTATTTGTCCGAAAGACAACAACAAGCAAATTTCTGTCTTAAACCCTAAGCATGCAAAGTTACCAGGCGGGTTGTTTAACGGAATACTATGTAAATAGTGTCTAGTTTGTTGTGGCATGTGTTGTTAATTCCGTATTCCAGGAGCCTAATGCCGCTTGTCGATAGTTAAAGCGTCTTATGGGTGTGAGACAAGCATGCAAGCACGGTTTTTAATTTGAATTTCCAAGTTGTTATTAGTCAATATTACATGCAAAGTTACATAGAAAGTCGAATCTCTCAACAAGCATGCAGAAGATGTTTTAGAATCGAGACGTTGGCCTCAAAGCTACCTCGCAACACGATGTCGAAGACCAACGACGTAGCTTCGGACCCTTAGGAACCCTCGTCAAGCCTTAGAACCCTTGAAAACCTCCTAGATCTAATGAGAAAAAGTGTTTTTGAATGTGTTTGAGAGAATATTGGAGTGAGAGAGAGTTTGGACGTGAGAGAGAGAGAGAGAGAGAGAGAGAGTTTGGACCATCTAGAGATTGTAAGTGAATGAGGGAGGGGCGATCTCATATTTAGGCAAGGGCAGAAAATGGCCAAAAAAGGTAGGAACTGGGCGTAATTACGCCCAAAATTGGCGTAATTACGCCCAAAATTGGGCGCAATTGCGCCCAGCACTTACCTGATTTTGGCCGATTTGTTTTCCCTTAAATTGGGAGATGTTAATGAAATAAAATTGTGATTAAATCCCATAAAATATGTGCATGATTTTATATGATTGCAGCTGATTATATTGCGATTCTCGAGACGCTTGACTCGAGGGAAAAAAATCTCGGGGTGCCCGCTTTGTTCGGTTTTGCATTTTTTGCTTAAGAAATTTGTAAATGTTAAATTATAAATCGAACAAATATGTAAAAAATATGTTAAATTCCTTGTGAAATGTAGTATTTTGTGTTAAAATTTCGTGAATTTTGGAACTTTTTTGATAATTTAATTAGTTATTGCAAAATTAATTAAATTGTCGGAAACTCCGAAAGAACGCAAAAATGTTTAGAAAAATTCAGAAAAATCCTGAAAAATTCTACAAAAATGTCTAAAAACAAGTTAAAGTCATTTGAAAATCAAAACTTACTTTTTGAGGTGCTAAATGCCTTGAAGAGGTGCTCGGTGTAAGGGAACTTGCCTTTTTAAAGGCTTGTCAAGGTCCTAACTCTCTCGATTTGACTTGTGTGTTGCGAGGGGTGTCTTATCATTGGCCATCTTGGGCTAGGGAAAAATGTGTGTATCTACACTTTGCATAACAGATCAACCTGAGGATAAGTAAACATGGCTCCCTTTTGCATCACCTCCATATTAATAAGAGTAATAGAATGGTGTAGGCCCAACAAAGCAGTACAGAACTGAACAAAAGTGGTAGACATGTTTAGAGGGGTATCCTGAGGAGCACTATGCATATCTTCCACAACATAAATGGTACTTTTATACTGTGGCATTTTGATTGCTCTTTAAAACAAAGGAGAATTGGCATCACCATCCTTCAACGAAGCTAACTTAGCTTTCTCATGGAGTAAGTCACTCAATTGCTTAGAGTTTAGATCTCCTTAGAGACAAGAAAATCATTACTAGGAAGCTCCTGCAGTTGACCTTGAACCTCTTCAAGGATAGCAGAAAGTTCAGCAAATTTTATATAAATACTAACATAATATGACAAATGCATATTTTTAAACTCTTGCTTCAAAAGCTTCTACTTGGTTTAAAACTTTATACCAAATCCAAAATACTTAGGTTAGAGACAAGAATTTATAATTAATATCCAAAAAAGGTAGGCTAGATAATGTAATGGTAGGGCGGAAGCTTGAAGAGTGTTGCATCATTTGGATCCGCAAATGGATCAAGAATTACATCGCACTTGTTGATGTTTTACTTATGGGAGTATTGAACCTGAGTAGATGTTTCATTGAGTCCACTGTGATGACCTTGGATGAGTTGGCTTGTTGCTCGTGCGATTTTTCCACCTAAACAAACCGAGACAGAACATTGTCCATCTTGCTTTCTAGATTTTGGATAGAAGCCTTGAGTGTCCTCATTTTTTCAGTAATGGCGGAGGAACTAAAGCTACCAAAGCCCTGTCCAGTTGTGATAGGACCACTGCTTTGCTTCTTTGGTTTTGGCTCATCAGCAATGGGAGGCACCTTTGTATCAACAGGTGTGTTTGTGTCCTCTTCAACATCTAGATCAAAAATGAAGCCACAAAACCTTTATCAGCACCGTTTCTCGTGTTTCTCCCACTCTTCCTATATATAGTTTCCCTTCCCCTACCTCTACCTCTCCTACTGGTGGGCTTACCCACAAAATTTTCTTCTTCCATTTTATCTTCGAACACCTGCTCTACTTTCTCAAGAGTCTTTCCCACAACAGTCACCACTTCTTCCTCAACCTTCTCAGCAAGTCTTCCATCCTCTTGCTTTCATCACTCTCTTCTTCCTCAAAAACACACATTCCCTCTTAGACAGTCGACCCCAATCTATGCAATGTACTTGGCTGTATAAAGTGATTAGTTGGCATGGTGAGAACTTCTTTGTCAAGTTTGACATTGACGATCTCCAAGAAAGTCATAAGAAGGTTTCCATGCAATATTTTTATTTTCTTTGTGATGTAGTGGGTTAAATGTTTTATCACGAGAGAAGGAAAGCTGATTTTGATTTTATTTTCAAGACAATATATAAGGATTTTATTTTCAAGACAACATATAAGGATTTTGTCAAGTTTGCCGACTCGCCGCTCATGTATTCTCTTCTCTTTTAGTTTGATTTTTTATTTTGTGTTTTTTCGATTTTATATTTGTAGATCTAGATTTTTCAGTTTTTGGTTTTCGTTTTTTTTAATTTTGATTCAAGTTTATTCCATGTTTTTGTTTTCGATTTTGTATTGTGGTTCTTCGATCTCCCTTTTTTTTGGGGGGGGGGTTTATTTTCCATTTTGTTAGTGTTAGTGCTTTTCGATTTTGTTTTAGGTATTCGATTTTTTTGCTTTGTTTATTTTGATTTCCTGGTTTTCTTTTTTTTTTTTCAATTATTGGGTTTTCAAATTCTGGGTTTCTTTTTAAAAATGAATATTTTAGTTAATATTGGGTTTTCGAAATTTCATATAAAAATCAAAATGCTAAGTTTGTTTTTGAAATTTATAGTTGCAATCAATTGACTTTTTTGGGGGTTTGCGACTGATTTTTTGGTAGTTGTTGTTTGATTTTAATTGATTTTTTGGTCATTAGTGTTATTTCTGTAGATTATTTCCTAATATCTCTACCTAATTACAGTTATTTTGTTCTATTTGCAGATTTGTTTTAGTTACAGTATATTGAATTTTAATTACACTCAACAATATATTGTGGGAAGGTGTATTTTTTTAATGTTCTAGCTATGATTTCGTTTAAAATTTAGTGACTTTTGTTCTTCATTTTAATTTTGTTGTTTTTTTCTACTTTTTCGTTGCATTTTAGACTTTGGAATTTTAAGTGGTCTGTTAATCGGAGGAGGCTTGCCCATGTGAAAACATCCAAAGTCAGGTTGCAAGCCCTCCTCCTTTGGAATTTTGGATACATCCTTCGTTAAACAGAAATTTGGAAGTCAGGAGGGGGCTTGTATTTACTTAATAATGGGTTTTAGACTTTGGATGTATATACTTCTGTTTAAATTAGAAATTTTGGTTTGTGTTTGCCCGTGTTATTGTACCAACTTCTTTGTTTTTGTACTATAATTAATGTTTATTGAAAAATAATGTGTTTGTAGTAGGATGGTTGCCAATTTTTTTATCATACACATACTCCAATATGCGTAAAAGTACATCGAGATGTGGGATTTCTCACATCTCAATGTATTTTTTAAATTTTGAAAAATCATCTAAGAGATCGGTTATAAGTAATAACCGGTTTGTTTGATGCATCTAAGAGACCGGTTTTTACTTCAAAACCGGTCTCTTATATGGCAGTAAAGAAACCGGTTATAGTAAATCACCAGTCTCTTTGATCCTGATAAGAAACCGCAAAATTTAACCAGTCTCTTACCCTAAGAGCCCTCTCACCTAGAGACCGGTTGTTTTGTGGTCTCTTTGACCTTTTTAAACCGATCTCTTTGACCTTTTTTGTAGTAGTGCTTTGCTTTCATCACCATTAAATTTAGAAAAAAAATAATAGTTAATAAAAGAATCATCACCATTTTTATCCAGAAAATATGAGTTTGAGAAAAGAAAATCAATGATTTATTATCGATTTTACTTTATATATGTGGAAAAAATCTCATCAAAAATTAAAGAAATACCACAATAATCATCCTCGATCTCCACTTTCATCATCATCATCAACTCCGATCATCACCATCCATCACCGTCAACTTCATCACCATAACCTTCGTCATAATCCCCAATCAAGACTATATTGAAATTAGATGGTGATAATTTCATTTGCATTGTATTTTTACTAGAATTTTTTATGCTGCATTTTTATTAGAATTTTGATTACAAAGATTCATGGAAATTTGATGAAATGAGGATGATGTTGGTGAGAGAGGGTTAAAGGAGTGAGAAAAAGGAAGGGTAAGATGTGAATTACCAGCCCCTCAAAGGTTCATCCCCATTACGCAGCCATGCACCTTGGCACGCAGCTCTTGGTCTAACCTAGGTCCTTCCCTACATTTTCAAAGAGGAACGAGCCGACATTCGCCTCAATGATGCAACGCAACATACGCAACAACACAAGATGATTGACATAGTCTTAGAAGTTTACTTACATGCATTTCATATAAATAGCCAGTTGGCTTTTACAAGTTGTAATCAAAGCTAGGCATTACAAAATGAGCTGTGTCTAGAGTCGTACACAAGTCTAGGCATATCTACACAAACATTCGAGTCTAAACTATAGTCGAGTCAAGTCGAGTGAAGTCAAGAAAAAGTCAATAAAAAAGTCTAAATAGGTCTAAGCTAAGTCCTAAAATCAATAAATGCAAAGCAAGGGTTCCCCCCTTCCTTGCTCGCAAAACATCGAAAAGCCGAGTGAAGCTTGCACTTGCAAAGCAAACTCGTCCACCAACTCATCAGGGACAGAAACTACAAAAGGGGTCCTAGGTACTGTAAACTGAGTCGAAGGTCCGGGCTAAGAACGAGAAGTCGAAGCGCCGCCAGCGAACCTCGTGCCCGACGAGGTCGAAGCTCTACCCTAGTTGGAAACAAGTCTCATCCGCGCATCACCGTCAACGTCAGCATCCTCATCGTCGCCCACACGAACCTGCAAAAGGATTTTCAAGTCAAAAACGGGTTCCTAACCCTGCAAAGATTTAAAATTACAAGATTTAGTGCACTTACCGAGTCTCTCAGCTTACAATAGGAGTGTCTCAAAGCATTTATCACTCCTAGCAACGTCATGACACCTACCCGAGGCATCTATTTCATAAGTCAAGCAAGTCAGCACATGAGAGAATATTGGCATGAAAGGACAAAATCAAGAAAACAAAGCGTCCCCTACCAGACGAGCTTAAGAGGGCATCGTGTTTTGAGCGTGTCTATCAACTAGAGGGGCAGGCTCAAAAAACTCGTCCGAGCCCGGACGAATCCTCAAGTCAGCAAAGGGGATCTCCCCGAGATCGTAGTCAGGCTGCACAAGCCAAACCAAAGTTAGTGCACAACTAACGGAAATCAAATGCGAAGTAAAGGTGTGGATAAGTAAGACTCATACGTCGGCAAGTAGCTCAACTCGGGGGGCTAGTCGCTCCTTAATAAAGCGCTCATAGGCGCCCTGACCTCTAGAGCAAAGCAAGAGATGGTACTCCACCGCCTCGCCATGACTCAAGTCATTATATAATGTGGTGACTAGTAGATCCTTATTCATTATAGTTTCTGGAGGATCGTAAGGCATTGTAGGCACAGAATGGCTATGTTGCCTCACCACACGCTCCCCGAGGTACCAGACAGGCCCTTCAGGCCCCCAAAAGATGCAACAAACCTCCTCGGCTTTGACTTCCCTACTCGCCTCCATAGGCGCCACTCCACCTGCAGCAAGATGTGGTTAAAATCACAAGCATTCAAAGAAAACATACAAGTAAAAGGCATCAAAGCTCACCTCAATTGGGTTCAAGAGGCGGAAAGTCCTCCTTAGCTGTTGGAGCCCGCCAGTCCAAGACGGAGTGCCTTGGGGTGTCCACCGCATCATCACAGGCCTCTGAGCAGGCTATGCATGGGGAAACTACCCAGGCACCAAACCCATGCGTCAAAAGTACTCGTATGCCCAGAATTTCAATTACAGGTAACAAGATCAGCCAATAGAGGTAAATAATAATATAGACAAGGTGATAAAAGTCAAAGAAAATTACCTCAAGCACTCTCTAACGGCAGGAATTGCAGCGYCATCCAACTGACGGCAGCTCATCCTCATAGAATGCACTAGAGCAGCATTGCCAATTCCRCCCCAGTCATAGGAGGTAACAGCAGAAAGATCCTCTAGAATGGGGAGAAAGCAAAGCTGAACTCTGCTCCCCGTGCCGTTATCAGGACACAAAGCTGTGCAAAGCATCACCAGTATAAAAATCGTAGCCGACTTCTCATCCGTGGTACCTGCCAACTCCAAACCATCCWTGAGCAGGCTCTGTGACGCCCTATTGTCCACACTCTCGGCTCGTAGACGAGAAGCAAATGGGCCTAGCCACTCATCTAAAGGAGGATTAGAAAGCTTGATCTCGCTATCTAAAGGGACAAGCTTGTCAGTGAAACCAAGCCCTATCAACATAGCAAAGTGATATGGGGTCGAAGCCATTTCCCCCCACAGGAAGCGAAAGGTGTTCGTGGTATCCCCAAACAACTCCATCAAGTCGAACATCGGGATCTTTGGAGCAAGCGAATACGATTGGCTGGTCATGTTAAGGATAAAGTCCTAAAAGCCGCATGGGCCTAGGATGTTTCATACTCCTCCGCGACGCTCTAAGAACTCCCTGCGGACCAAATCGTCGACTTTGTGAGAAGTTTTGAACGTCGGAGTACGATAGTCACTCTGCACAAGGGATGACACAAGGTTAGCAAACAAGACAAAACGAAAGGTAACTAGACAAGTGAAAGCAACATACCCGTCCGTTCTTCGGACGAATGGAGATGTGGTAATCAGGGAAGCAACACAGCTTAGAGTTGTCCCAATCGGTTACCTTCCATCTCTGGTGGGAACTGCGCACCTGTTTCCCTCTTCGGATAAGAATGCTACAAGAAAAATAGTGTAAAGATTCAGAAAACAAACGGGCAGCATAACGGCTCAAAATAGACATCTAGCATAGAAATGAAGGGCCCTGCGGGGGCTTACAACTAATCAACGCAACCATGGTCGAAGGAAATGCTCAATTTCGTTACAATCGGAACAATAGGAAAGCTACTAAARGGTGACAAAGAGCACTTCTTCTCCCTAGTGAACGTACATGGCTAACGGAATGCACAATTCCACTCACAGATACTATATGCAACGAGGATTTCAAGAAGGTGTATACACTCACTATTAACAAGCACTTTCTCAAGATTTAAGCTRCGTACAATGGTGAAATCATACATGGGCATTCACATTGTTGCAAATAGGCATGGAAAAGTTTGTTCTATCATCAACAAGCAAGAATAAGCAAGGAACATGCATAATTCGACAAGACATGGGCAAGGAAAGCTACTATTCATCATCTTATCCAAGTAGTAAGCTTACAATGGCATAACTCATTCAAATTTGCAGTAAATTTGATGAAATAAGTTGCAAAAGAATCACATAAGCATGAATAAGCCAAAGCATTCAACAATTTCAAGTACACACAAGCAACGGAGAAAGCCCCAATTCAATTGCACAAATTGACAAGGCATATTCCGATGACATGATTTTGAGTATTAAATTACAACTTACAAGTTAATTTCAAGTTTGGAGTAATAAACTTACTTCATTTTGGGATTTGATGAGAAAACAAAGCCTTCCTAAGCAATTCTTCTAGCAACAATGGAGTTTAGGCACAGTAGCTTTAAAAGCCACGAATTTCGGCCAAAATAGGCTGAAAGCTAGGCGTAATTGCGCCAAGCTTCTACTTGTTTTGGCTCGTTTTTTCGAGCCAATTTTCGTGGGCCCAATTGAGTACGCGCGAACCCCGTTGCGTTCAAATGTCGTTGGTACTTCCCAGGAATTCCAACCAACTTTCAAAAGTCTTGCACAATGACCAAAATGTCCTTAAGCAAGCAAAATGGGCTTGAAAGTCATCAAATCGCTACAAAAATGCACCCGCAAAGCTACCACAAGTTGTAAGCAAACACAAAGTCAACACAAAGCAATAGCCACGATYAAGTGAAGATCGAAAGAAGAGTAAAGTCAAAGCACATAGTCCACAGTCGAAGTTCCATCATCCTCGCAAGGGTTAAGCGTTAGCCCGATTGTGTATACGCAATGCAAGCATTTTCAAAAGGACATTATTACACGCAATCATGGCTATACGTTGCGTCGTTATATTAATTTTCCCGGATGGCTAGCCGAAATGGGATAAAAGCATGCACCAGCAAAAAGATATTCGCTATACACATCTTTGCTATACGCAACGTTACTATTATATTAATCTTCCCAGATGACTAGCCAAGATGGGATCAAATAGATCAAGCGAGCACCAAGTCCATATGGAATCATCGATACGGACATCATTTCATCTTCCCCAAAGGAGTCCAAATGGAAGCATCGATATGGACACCACAGCAATTCCGCGTGAAGTTCTAACGGAGCCATCGGAATGGACATTGAAATAGAAGTTCCCCTGGAAGTCCTAACGGAAGTATCCAGGCGGACAACCTGTTAGCAGAAAATCACCAGTAGAATAAGAACCATAGGTGAAGATAGCATCAGTTGTCACATAAATCCCCAGTGGAATTGGAATCATAGGTGGAAATCCTCTCCAAAGGTCGCCAATGGAATTAGAACCATAGGCAAAAGCAAAGAACCCTGGTGGAATCAGAACCATAGGTGGAAACGTAACCAAAAGTATGAACAACAACGACGAGCAAGCAAGCGACATGCAACCACATGTGTAGGTAAAACTAACGCCTTTGTTTTGTAGGTACCGAGTACTTTGGCTTTCATTTTACGAGATTTTACTCTATACAAGCTCAGTAAAAGAGGGGGCTTCTGTGGATACCTACATTTTTCCCTAGCCCAAAACAGCCAATGATAAGACACCCCTCACAACACACAAGTCATATCGAGAGAGCTAGGCCCCCTAACAGGCCCTAAAAAAGGCAATTTCCTTTACACCGAGCACCTCTTCCAAGTATTTAGCACCTCAAAATGAGTTTTGATTTTCGAATAATTTGAAATTATTTTTAAACATTTTYCTAGGATTTTTCAGAATTTTTATAAGCATTTTTGCAATTTTTCGGAATTTTCAGCAATTTAATTAATTTTGCGATAATTAATTAAATTATGAAACCAATTCCAAAACTTAATGAAATTTTAACACAACACACTATTTTTCACAAGTAATTTTTTCCATCATTTTTCGATTTATGGTTTGGTATTTACGAATTTCTTAAGCAAAAACGTAAAACCCAGCAAAGCGGGCCATCCCGGGGTATTTTGCCTCGAGACAAACTTCCTGAGGAAGCCAAATATCCTGAGCGTCGCAATAAAATCATCTGCAACCGTATAAAATCACGCGTATGTTTTTTACGATTTTATCTCGATTTTATTTCGTTATGATCTCACTATTCGAGGCAAGGCGAATCCGCTAAATATCCCGAGAATCGCAATAAAATGAGCCGCAATCGTATAAAATTACGCATATATTTTATAAGATTTTGTCTCAAATTTATTTCATCGCAATCTCGCTATTCGAGGCAAGGTAAAACGGCCAAAATCWGGCAAGTGTTGGGCGTAATTACGCCCATGCCCTCCCTCGTTTTGGCCAATTTCGACCCTTGCCTATAAACAGGAGATCCCTAATTCATTTCAAAGGACTTTTTACGACTTTCAAAGCTTTGGAGGACTTGAGACACACACACACTCTCTCTCTCTCTTTCTCTCACTCTCTCACTCTCATACTCTCTCACAAACACATTCAAACACATTCTAACACATAAAAACACATTCAAATACTCTTTTGCATTAGATCTAGGAGGTTGTCAAAGGTTCTAAAGTCTCGACAAGGGTTCCTAAGGGTCCGAAGCTAAGTTCTCGGTCTTCGACGTCGTGTTGCGAGGTAGGTTTGAGGCCAACGTCTCAATTCTAAACCCCCTTTTGCATGCGTGTTTAGAAATTTGACTTTCAATGTAATGCACATGTAATATTGACTAATAACGTTTCGACAATTCAAATTAAAAACAACCTTAAGGCATAACTTTTAATTCTCCGTACGAGTGCTTGCATGCTTGTCTCACACATATAATACACTTTAACAAAGACCTGCAAATTTTGAGTTTCACCCCTAATAAGATAACTATGGACAACTGGCATTAGGCTCCCGTAATACGAAATTAAAAACACATGCCACAACAAACTAGACACTATTTGCGTAGTATTCTGTTAAACAATCCGCCTAGTAACTTTGCATGCTTAGGGTTTAAAGCGGAAAATTGTTTGTTRTTGTCTTTCGGACAATGAACTCGCAATAACTGATTAGAGGCCGCTAGACGCAGGGGGATGTTGTGCACTACTTCACCCTTACCCTTGTCCCCTAATCCATACCTTTAGAGCACTACTAGACATGGAGTCATTCGTCTTGCTTTATGTAATTATAGGCAAGGCTTAAAATGGATTCCGCAGCTTCCCAAAAGAAGTGCAGTGGCGACTTCCTTTACTCACTTCGAGTATAAACACACAACTCCAGGCATACTCACAATATGCAAAAGTAAGAATTCAATACTAGCAAACAAACTGAGACGCCCTTAAATTGTACCCCCCGAAGCAGAGGGACCGGACCCAGTCCGGCCCGATGATGCCCCGGCGCTTGTACACCTCTAATTACTTATTGAGAGTTCGTCGTACCTCTGGATGTTCCCCCTTAGATTGAGCTAGTTCCATAATGGTGGAACCAACTTCTTCGGAGGGACCATTGTGAGGCACAAACTCCTTTAATGTGGGTTGGGTTGATTTTAGTGATGAGAGTGATTTATGTGGTGGATCTGTTGTGGTGGTAGGTGATTTTGTGAGAGAAAAGTTTTTAGAAGCTATATTAGAAACCGGTTCAGTAGGGATTTGGTCGGTTTGAGGAGGGCTTAAGGGCAATTCAATGATCCCTTGAGTAGAGTGGGGGGAATCAAGCCAAAAATAACTGAAGTAAGATATATTTCATTCCAAAAAGAATTATATCTTAAGTAATTTTCCAAAAAATATGAAACTATCAATCAGAAAACATATCAGAGTTGATCTGTTGTTTCCCCTTGCTGGTACCTGTACAGAACCACTTCACCCTATTTCTAGCAAACTTAGCTTAACTAACCTRTTTTCTTACAACAATGATTTTCAATCCTTTTGAGATATTATATCATTTACACAACACCATTAGGATTTTAACATTGGTATATACACACACCATACAAGAGAATACAATTCGAGCCAATCCTTGAGGGAAATATTAGAAGCCACATCACTAAAACCTACTAGACCTAATTACCCACTAAGGACTTAAAAACACTCTAAAACCTAACTAGACCTAATAAGACTCTTAATTTACAAAAGGACTCTCGACACAAAGGTTTTATGAAGATGTCAGCAATTTTATCTTCACTTTTACAAAACAACAACTCCACCAAGCCTTTCTCAACATTATCTCTTAAGAAGTGGTGTCTAATTTCAATGTGCTTGGTTTAGGAGTGTTGGACTGGATTCTTATAAATATTTATAGCACTAGTGTTATCACAATAGATTGGAACTCTATCATAAATAACACCAAAATTTTTCAGTTGGTTCCTTATCCACAACTGGGAACAGCATGAGGCTGCAGCAATATACTCTGACTCAGTTGTGGATATGGCCATTAAATTTTGTTTCTTAGAACACCAAGATATAAGGCAAGAGCAAAGAATGTGTGTCATACATAATGTGCTCTTCCAATCAACAAGGAAACCAGCATAATCTGCATCCATGTACCCAATCAGATCAATTGAACTACCTTTGGGGTACCACAAGCACAAATCTGTTGTTCCCACAAGATACCTAAGTATCCTTCTAATAGCCGTCAAATGAGACTCTTTTGGATTGCTTTGAAACCTAGCACATAATCCAACAAAAAACACAATCTCACGCCTACTAGATGTTAGGTAAAGGAGGGATCCAATAATCCCTTTATACAGTGAGGCTTCAACATCTTTTTCTCTTAAATCAGCATGTAGTTTTGAAGATGTAGGAATAGGTATATCATAAGCCTTGCTGTTCTCCATGCCAAATTTCTTTAACAACTCTTTTATGTACTTTTGTTGATGAATCATATATAATTTCATCAGCACTTTGCTTAATATGAAAGCCAAGGAAGAATCCCAATTCTCCCATCATGCTCATCTCAAACTCACTCTGCATAAGATTAGCAAACTCATCACATATCACCTGATTAGTAGCACCAAGTAGAATATCGTCAACGTAAATTCATGCTGTAATCAACTAGTTCCCCCTRGTTTTGATGAACAATGTTTTGTCCACTATTTCCTTCTTATAGTCATTCTCTATTAGGAAGGTGGACAATCTTTCATACCAAGCTCTTGAACCTTGCTTTAATCCATACAGTGCTTTGTCCAACTTGTAAACATGTTGGAGGAACAACTTGTCTTCAAAACCACGTGGCTGCTCTACATATACCCCATCCTTCAAGTATCCATTAAAAAAGGCAGTCTTCACATCCATCTGAAATCACTTCATATTCATGTGAGCAGCATAAGCAATCAATATTCTAATAGCCTCTAATTTGGCTACAGCTGCAAAGGTTTCATCATAGTCAATCCCTTCTTGTTGACTGTAACCTTGCATAACTAGCCTTACTATGGCACCTAGATCATCCAATCTATTTCTGAAGACCCATTTTGAACAAATGACTAACCTCTCATTTGGTCTAGGTACTAGATGCAAACCTGGTTCCTTTGGAACTGATTCAGTTCATCTTGAATTGCTAGAATCCAATCAGGATCAGTCAAAGCCTTTTTGTAGTCAGTTGGCTCTATACTAGACAGGAAAGAATAGAAAGCACAAAAGTTTTGATAAACATTACTTCTCGTTTTAATTTCCTTATTAATATGACTTATGTTTTATTTTGGAGGGTGAGAAGATTTGTATTTAAAACTTTTGGAAGTAAATCATTTTGTGCTTCCTGATTTGATTGGAAACTAGCAGGATCATGAATAACTTCATCTTCCAAGGAACCAGAAGCATTCATGTTCCTGCTGTTTCCCTTTTCATTTCCTTGCTTAAGTTCAGGGGCAGCCTCATTATCATTGTTTGGCTCTTCTGTTCCCCCTGAACTTCTTACCTTTCTTTCATTTGAGGAACCATCAGGTCTTGGTTCCCTATCTGTATCCTCATTGTTTTCTTCCTCTTATCTAGGCTCTCCACCATCTGCATTTTGTGGACCAGTAGGTGAGCCTAGATTTGCTTGCTCTTCTTCTGCACAACCAGCAGTATGGTTCCCTGTGAATTCCATCAATCCAAGCACCTCATCAGGTTGTACACTACTACATAAATAGGCTATAGCAATAGTTTACTTGCAACACTTCAAATTTGTGTTGCATATTTTTACAATCGATACAATGTTGCAACACTTTAACCCAAAACGTTGCGTTTTACAATTTAATTCAACGTTTTAGCTAGTGCAAGTAACATTTAAGCTAAAATGTTGCATTTTTATGATTTGACAACATTTATTAGCAACACTTTTAGAAAAACGTTGCAATATACGAAATATATAAAATAAAATAAAAAATAGTGAAAGTGAGAGATTAAAATGCAAAACCCACCTTTACCAAAATCGAGTACTCTGCCAAAATATAAAATAGAAAACAATGACATTCATTCATATTTGCGACACCTACGCACACTCTCCGTCTTCCCTGAAACTCAAACCCAGAAATTTCCTAAAAAATTCCCTCAAAATTTTTCATCCTTTATTCTCATAATCTACTCTTACCATATGCGATTGTTAGGGTTCTACAATATTTGTCAAATTTTATCATCCGTGTTCTGCAAGTGTTGGCTCAATTTTAGGGTTTCACGGAAATTTTGAGCGAACTTCATTTTATAATTTGTAAGACTCATCTTTGTTCGAATTTGTGTCTCTTATGCAATATTTCATATTTTTTCTTTCCTTATAAGAATTCAATTATGCATTTTGATGTGCGTTTTACAATCCTCATTTTTAAATTTTAAGGTATAATCTTCATTTTACTTCTACGAAATTTATTTGAATTTTTACTCTGATCTTCTACTTATTCCATTCAATTTCTTGAGTACTTAGGGAGTAATTTGTTAAACATTTTGATATTTTGGGGGTTGTAACTAGGTTTTATTTCGAATTTTAATTTCTAATATATCCAATAGATATACAATAGTGGCATATCCAATGGCAATATTGTAATTATTGGGAAAATACAATTGTTCATTAATGGCAATTTTGAAATTATCAATTCACTTTATTTTTTCCGTAATTACAATATTGCCATTGGATATGTCACTATTGTATATCTATTGGATATACTAGAAATTCCCCGTAGTAAGAGTTAAATTTTTGAGTGGAAAGTTCAATTGGATAAATATTTTTGAGTGCCCAAAAATACCGGCAAATTGGTCGCAATTGATTATATTTACTTGTATTGCAGACTACTAGAAATATATTTTTGATTCAGGATTACGAGTAATACCAGCAATATATTTTTTAGTCCCAATATTTTAAGTAATCGAGTGCACACAATACTTTCTGACCAACATATGATTTGAGCATTACCATCAATATAGTCTGGTATTGCAGACTACTTAAAAACATATTACTGATTATATTTGCTAGTATATATATTGAAGCAAATGATTTAAGCAATTTCCAGCAAATTATTTGAGCCAAAATATTGCTGGTATTTGAACAACATTTTGCTGGTATTGGGATTCAAAAATATATTTATGATTCAGGTTTACTACATAAAATATTTGCTGGTATTTTTGAGCACTAGAAGAAATCTGCCTATTCTGACCATCTAGTAATTGAGTGCTCAAAACTAGCAGCAAATGCTTTTTCATGAATTTTTCAATATTTTTTAGAGAAATAAGACTTTATCAGCTTCAATTTGAGTACTCACACGCCTCCTAACTCTTTACCAATTGTCCTAGAAAAATCGTTGAAGTTGCTGCATCTGCTAGGATCCCAACTGATTAACAAGGAAATAAAGTTCTAAAATTCAGAATAAAATTGACACCATTAATAAAAGACATAAAATRCCACTAAATAACATAGAAACTACTAATATTCGTACCAAAGAAGTAGTTCAATTTGTACATCATACAGTTTTGCAGCCATTGCTAGGTGAAGGATGGACGGATGATGTTGTCATTGCAATCCTTAAGCAGCTTGCCATATGCCACAGCTCGTATCAACAATTCAAGAAATTCTAGGAAGAAGACCAAGAGGATGAAGGACAGAGCTCAAATCATGATAAATCCACTAAGAAGCTAGTAGATCTAATTGTGCTATGAAAGATTATTTGTTATCATTATAGTTTTGTTTTATTTCCCACTAATTCTGATATATATTTTCTTTACATGTTTTGTGGACTTCAAACTTGAAATCTTTCATGGATTTCATAGAAGAAGAATCCAAATCATCACCATGAACATCAAGATGAAGGCAGTGCGACAAAGGTGATTCGAGAGCCTGTAGAAGAATTGTCCACAACGATAGTCAAAAAGCAGGTACATTTGATAATTCTTTGTATGTTGACACTTTTATCATATTTGTGTTTGATTTCATCTGCGTGTGATTCATTTTGATTTTATTTGTTGCAATTGATAGTTTTCATTACAAGTTTAGGAGTTTTGTAATTACTGTTTCAAGTTAAAGGCATCCTCATGCACCCAATGTCCTAAAGTGTTTGATAATCAAAGTTCGCATTTTTTATGATGATTTTATTAGCGGGGAAGAACAGAGGTAGGCTACTCTAAGCAGGAATGAAATTATGAAGTATACATTAAACTTTCATTTGTTAGCAACAAACATCTTTCTACAAAATAATTGATTTCCCATTTTTCTTTTCTTGCTTTGTTCAAGACATTAAAAAAAAAAATTCTCAAAGGTGAAAAATGCCAAATAGAAAAGGAAAACAATTTCATTAAAAAAATCATTTTTTAAGCACATGGTTTTCATTGTTTTAAACCATTCTTAATTAGCATAGTTGTTTTTTCCTCATCTGCCATCTCAGTCTCAAAAGCTTCTCTAGGCTAGGGAGAAACAACAAATATGAGCCTTCATACACTACTAAGTTTTTGATATTCCCTTATTAATATGACTTATGATTTGTTCTGGAGGGTGAGAAGATTTGTATTTAAAACTTTTTGAAATAAAATCATTTTGTGCTTCCTGATTAGATTGGAAACTAGCATGATCATGAATAACTTCTTCTTCTAAGGAACCACGAGCATTCATGTTCCTGCTGTTTCCCCTTTCATTTCCTTGCTTAAGTTCAACGGCAGCCTCATTATCATTGTTTGGCTCTTCTGTTCCCCCTGAATTTCTTACCTATCTACCATATGTATCCTCAATGTTATCTTCCACATCTCTAGGATCTCCACCATCTTCATTTGGTGGACTAGTAGGTGAGTCTAGATTTGCTTGCTCTTCCTCTGGAGAACCAACAACATGATTCCCCGTGAATTCCATCCAGGCACCTCATCGGGTTGTACCTGCGCAATCTCATAAGACTTGTTAAATTCATCAAAGACAACATGGAAACTCTCCTCAACACATAGAGTACTCTTGTTGAAAACTCTATATGCTTTGTTGTGAGGAGAATATCTAAGAAAAATTCCTCCCTCATTACTCCTTGGGTAAAAGTTGTCAACTTGGTTCTTTTCATTGTTATTCACAAAGCATTTACATCCAAAGTTACGAAGGTATGCAATATTGGGCTTTCGATCTTTAAGGAGTTCATAGGGAGTCTTATTTAACTTTGGTCTTAGGAGACCTCTATTCAGTATATAGCAAGCAGTGTCAACAGTTTCACCCAAGAAACTCTTAGAGAGACCACTCTCAATGAGCATCGTCCTCGCCATCTCCTCAACTGTTCTATTCTTTCCTTCAACAACACCATTTTGCTGTGTGGTGTTGTGTGGTGTTCTGGCTGAGAAGTTGTGACTTACACCATGTTCTCTACAATATCAAATTCAGTATCGTGGTTTGATCTTACCGAAACCAGCTTGTCGTTAAGCTAATTCTCCACCTATTTCACCAGTGTTACCTATTCATCAAATGTCTCATCCTTTGAGTCAAGTATTATCACCCAGGTACACCTTATTCATTAACCATAACACAGACATATCTAAGCCTTCTTTGACTTAGGTATTTCTCTTCACTTTAGCCCACAAGAACAAATCAAACATTAGATTTAGGGACCCAAACTTTCTAGGGTTCCTTTTCAACAACATTAGGCTCTTATTTGTCTTTTCTTCTCCAGACCAACTTTATGTTTTTATTGTTCTTATTCACACTGTTCTTTCGGAGGGCGGGGATATCCCGACCTGGGGGTAAATGTTATCAATTCCGATGTTCTTTCTTGCTGGCCAATCATGAATCTTATGCCCATTCATATCATAATGATAGCAAACATGCATGTCCTTAGGCATGACATACTTACCTTTCTTGAATTCCTTGATCCATGTGGTTTTCCCTCCCAGTTAGTCCTGGTTCTCTGTCTGTCATAACCAAGATCAACTCTTCCCTTGTTACCTTTGTTTGAGGTCAAATGTCTTAATGTCTCATGTGCAGTGAATAGTTTGCACACATGTCTACGACTCTGGCATGTCAACAACTACCTTTCTTTAATTGATCATATCACTGATCTCTTCGCTGGTACCTGCAGTGGAAACATTGAACTGTGCAGCCTTAAGTGAAGCAATCTCCTTATGTAGAGCTTCTAAGTTGCTAGCAAAAATTTCAAAGGCTTTCAACAAGGAAGTTCTACTACAAAAGGCTGTTTTACTCCTGCCTTTTGAAAAGTCAAGAGGTTCACTTGTGGTTCATAAGTCTCTAGGGAACCAAGAAGTTAATCTTCTTCTCTATCACTCAGATAGATAAGTTTAGAAGATTTTGCCTTCTCTAATTCCACCTTACACTTGTCCAATTCAACTTCAAGTCCAGCCACTTGATTTTTCAATTCATGGCAAACTTCTTCAAGGTGATCACAACTAGCATTAGCTACTTCACATTCAGCACGTTTTTCTTTATGTTCTCTTTTGCCAGTTATGTAGGTTTCACCTATTTTGTAGCATTCATCTAATAAAGAATCTATACAAGCAAGCATATTTTCCCTATCATATTCATGCATATATTCCCTAAGTTGTTCTAAATTTACCTTGTGTTCATTTCGCACATCCTTTTTTACCATCAAGCATTTCTTAAATGTGCTAGTTCCCCCTCTAGTTCTTAAATTAGTACCATCTTCCTCAATGTTTGCAAAGGCAGTCATGCAAACACTAGTGTTAGGTGATTCTTCATCCTTATCAGACCCTGAATCAGAATCACCCCACATGGATGCTATCATCGCACTCTTGAAAGCTCGTTTTTCTCCAAATTTGGACTATTTATCCTTCCACGAAGGATAATCTGTGATTAAGTGTCCCTTCTCTCCGCACTTGAAGCAACTTATAGAAGGAGGAGTTAGACTTCTTAAGATTCTTACCTTTGAAGTTTTTCCGCTGGTCACGAAGTGTTCTTCACATCTTTTAGCAATCATGTGAATCTCATCTTCATCTTCCTCTAATGTTCCCTTATGGGCCATGCCTCTGGGTGGTTCCTTATCATACTTAAAGTCAATTAGTAATTAATGATTCATGAGGGAACCAATTAGTTGTTCCGGAGACAAGGTGGATAGATCTTTGGCTTCACAGATAGCTGTTACCTTGGCTATCAATGCATCTGTCAAACTACGCAAAACCTTTCTCACAAGATCCTCATCAGAAAAACTTTTACCAAGAGATCTCAGATCATTAATTATTGTCATAAATCTACGAAAACACTCATTAATCTTTTCATTCTTTTTCATAGCAAATAATTCATATTTTGACATAACGAATTATATTTTGGTTCTTTTTACCTCACTGGTTCCCTCATAATCGAGTTCAAGAGTATTCCAACTCTCTTTGGCATTACCGCATCTAGAGATCCGGTTATATTCTGTYTCACCTATAGCTTGTTGTAGTATAGACATTGCTTTCGTTGAAATTTGGCCTAGTGTTTTGTTGTCATACCCAATGGCAYATAGTTCTACAGTACCGTGCTTGACTTCTCTAGATGTTACTCTTACAAGAAGCATTGGTTCTGATACAAATTGAAGGTTCGGTGGTATTCAAAAGGGGGGGGGGGGGGAATTGAGTAAACTAGCTCTTAGCCTATTTTTCTTTCTTGTTGGATTATGAATGTGGAACCATTTGGGCTGGTTCCTGTAAGAAGCGGAATAAAAGAAAAGTAATAAAGGACACACAAGATTTAACGAGGTTCACCCAATTATGGACTACGTCCTTCTATCCTATGTTCTTTTATTAATCTACTCCGAAAAAAAAAGAACACACTCCTTGTTGTTTCTCTACTCTGGAACCAGCACCCCCACACTAAACTTTGAATGTGCACTCGACTCACACTCGTAAGTCCAATTGTGTTTGAACTCACAAACACTCACCTGGCTTTCAACCCCTCTATTGAATGCCTTAACAATATCGAAATTTCTCTCTTTTGATTTTACTTCGAAAAAGCTAATAAGAGAACTATTTTGCTCTATTGGTGCTCTTGTATATGACTTGTAGTAGGGTTTTGTGCTTAAGTGTTTTTCCCTTAAAAATACTCTTTTTCAAATGTGGAGAGAGATGTGGAATATATGAATTTAGACGAGTATATATATGCATGGAAACCTAAACCTTAGTTACCATAAAATCACACAACTTATCCGTCAAGGCAAGATGTGATTTTATAGAAAATATTTATCTTGTTTGACTTAATCATAGAGATAGAATCAAACAAGATAAACACTCCTAGGATTAAGGTAACCAAAATATATCCTCATCTATTTTCCAGCTGCTTAGAATATTTTAAAAACAAATCTTTGAAAAATATTTTAGGAAAATATTTTTCAAAACCGCAGCTATTATATTCCACGCACAGACCTAGTTAGTTCCCCAGCGCGGTTCCCTAAAATGAGTATGTTATAAATTACTTGTACCATAAAATACTTATAAGCACTTATAACACCYTTGCAACAAATCATACTACGGAGCACATTACATGAAAAACTAGATTTAAACTTTTGAGAAATATTTCTTCTATTCTTCATGTAATCTTCAAGACTTTGAATCTTCCTTGAATTCTTCAATTAAAAGCAACACTTCTTTCTTCGAATAACTTCGAAAGGCTTCCATGCTCTATGTCTTGGAATCAACTAAACTACTTCACATGTAACAAGTTAATGTACAATAAATAGTATATGACTACTTTTTAGTATAGTAGTTTAGGAAACAGTTCGTACTGGTTCTCCACTAGTATATATAGAACATTATTCATTCAGCTGTTCCTGTAATGATACAAGTTAGTTTCAATGTAAGACACATAGAAGTGTTAACTTGTCTAGGAAACAGTATTATGTAATCGTTGGTTCGTTGATCAACTACATCTATGACAAAGTATCCTGTTCCTGAAGGTGTTTGTCATCATTCGAAACTTAAGGGACTCAACAGGTTTTCACTCTTTAATCCATGGAAGGGACTTGATTCAATGAATTGAATAAGGTTTGGTCTTATCTCAAAGTTCCCCTCAATGTTTGGAAAGACAATTGCTTCTTTAACGTCACTAGCTTGATCCAATAACCCCATCAAGGAGGGTCTTTTAACACAAGCAAACGTAGAAGTGCACTAGGCACTTGAGCATAATTATTATGCAAGTAGATCAAACAATCACCAAGAGAGATTTTAGAAGAAAATTTAGCCCTCCTTAAGTACTTATAGGGGATTTTCCCCTTTTTCTTGTTGTTTCGGTCCTTAGAGACTTAAGCAAAAGTGGGAGTGTCTGAGCTAAACACCTTTCCATCCTTCTCTACATTTGAGAGTGGAAAATCACAAGAGCTCTCACTAGCATTGACCTTACCCATACATTCTTTGGTTTGATCTTTGTGTGTCCTTTGTATAACGCCATCACGTATCTCATATGGCCACAAAGTTGCACTAGCACAAAAAGGCTTAGCATCAAGCATACTACCAAGCAAATCACAAGGATGAGAAAAAGAATAAATCATATGGCACTTACCACCAAGTGACTTAGTAACCCCTTTCTTACGAAAGGTTACCTTTTCCTTACCCACCGTGAAGCTAATGTTGCCTTGCTTGACATCAATGCAAGCACCGAAGTTGGCTAGGAAAAATCTCCCCAAATTCAAAGAGATATCGGAGTAGCTTGTCATTTCTAAATATATGACTTTTCTTACCAACTTTGAGAATCACGTTTTTGGCAACTTCAACCAGAATTCAGTTTGTATCGTCCTTAGTTGGTTACGTCCGCAAATTACACGGTAATGGTGGTGGATTTTAGAGTAGTGAGGCCTAGCTTTAGAAACACCGAGTATGTCATGACACTAATCCCCGCACCCAAATCACATAAGACATCCTTGACTAGGACACCATTGGTTGTGTAAGGGACGGAAAAGGGGCCCGGGTCCTTAAGCTTCTCCGGAATCACTCTTGGGTCATCAATTTTTCTTTTCTTGCTTGCTCTTTGCCCCTTATTTTGAGTGCTCTCCAAGGAATTAAGAGAAGTTCGGCATTTCACACTTCGCACCCTCGGGTTAAAGTTGAGAATGATGGATTTAGAGCATTTGGAAGAACTTCCCAAACATAGAGTCATGGAATTTCTCTGGGTTTGGCATCTCGAATATGACTTTTAAGCTCAAAGAGTCTTGCCCAACACTAGGCTCACCTCCCTCAATTGCCTTGCCCTTATTCCTAGTACTCTTTTTTTCTTCTTTCGTTTTTTCTTCTCCGCAATTTCAATCTTTTCATCTTCGCTTTCGCTCATGCGGTCAACCTCACCATCATTCATTGTTTTCACTTCCTTGAAAACCTCCTAGATCTGTTGTAAAGGAGTGCTTGAATGTGTTTTTATGTGTTTGAATGTGTTTTTGAGAGAGACTGAGAGCGAGAGAGGGTTGGACGAGTGAGAGGGAGATAGAATCGGCTAAAGGCTAGAGAGTCGGAAAAGAGAACTCGTCCAAATGATTTATGGACACCTATTTATACGCAAAGGTCAAAATCAGCCAAAAAAGGTAGGTTTTGGGCGTAATTATGCCCAAAATTGGGCGTAATTGTGCCCAAAGCTTGGCGTAATAGCACCCAGCACCTCCCGTATTTTGGCCGATTTGCCTTGCCTTGAATAGCGTGATTGCGATGAAATAAATTGTAATATAATCGTATAAAATATGTACGTGATTTTATACGATTATAACTGATATTATTGCGATTACGGCTGATTTTATTGCGATCTTTGGGATATTTAGCAGATTGATTTACCTCGAATAGTAAGATCATAATGAAATAAAATCGAGATAAAATCATTTAAAATATGTGTCTTATTCTATATGATTTCAACTGATTTTATTGCGATGCTAGGGATATTTGGCTTCCTCGAAAATCTTGTCTCGAGGCAAAATATTCCTAGATGGCCCGCTTTGTTCGGTTTTGCGTTTTTGCTTAAGAAATTTGTAAATATTAAACCATAAATCGAAAAATTATGACAAAAAKATGAAAAACTTCCTTTTGAATAACAGTGTGTCGTGTTAAAATTTCGTGATTTTTGGAATTGTTTTCATAATTTAAGTAATTATCGCTAAATTAATTAAATTGTTGAAAATTCCGAAAATTGCCGAAAATTCTTAGAAAAATTTAAACAAATTCTAGAAAAATGTTTAAAAATAATTTAAAATTATTTGAAAATTAAAACTTACTTTTTGAGGTGCTAAATACCTGTGAGAGGTTTTCGATGCAAGGGAATGTGCCTTTTTTAGGGCGTGTCAAGGTCCCAGCTCTCTCGATTTTACTTGTGTGTTGCGAGGGGTGTCTTATCATCGACCTTTTTTAGCTAGGGACAAATGTAGGTATCTATAGAAGCCCCCACTTTGACTGAGTTTGCAGAGAGTAAAATGTCGTAAAACGAAAACCAAAGTACCCGCTACCTGCAAAATAAATGCGTTAGTTATACCTGCACTTGCGATTGCATGTTGCTTGCTTGCTTGTAGCTGTTGCAAATACTTTTGCTTACGTTTCCATCGGGTTTCCGTGCTTCTGCCAATGGTTCTGATTACAYTAGCGATCTTAGAGAGAATTTCCATCTATGGTTCTGATTCCATTGGGGATTTTTTGCTAACAGGCTGCCTCGATACTTCTGTTAGGACTTCCTGGGAACTTCTATCTCAATGTCCACTATGATGCCTCTATTAGGACTTCATGAGGAATTGCCGCAGCGTCCATGTCGGTGCTTCCGTTTGGACTCTTTTTGGGAAAATCAATAATGTCCATATCGATGCTTCTGTTTGGACTTGGTGCTTGAATGATGTATTTTATCCTATCTTGGCTAGTCGTCCGGGAAGATTATTATAATGGTAACAAAGGGTATAGCCACGATCACGTATAGCGAATGTCCTTTTGCAGGTGCGTGCTAGATCTGTTGTATCCCATCTCGGCTAATCGTCCGGGAGAACTAAAATGGATGTAACGTTGCGTATAGCCACGATCGCATATAGCTAATGTCTTTTTGTTGGTGCATGTTTGATCAGCTTTGTCCTATCTCGGCTAGTCGCCTGGGAGAATGATAATGGAGGTAACGTCGCGTATAGTCACGATTGCGTATATCAATGTCTTTTTGTAAAGGCTTGCATTGCGTATACATAGTCGGGCTAGCGCTTGGCCCTTGCAAGGATGATGCAACTTCGACTGGAGAATGTGCGCTTTGAATTTCGTCTACTTTCGATTTTCGCTTGATCATGGCCATTGCTTCGTTGTGATTTTGTATTCACTTACGCCTTGTCGTAGCTTCGTTGGTGTATTTTTGTAGCAATTCGATGACTTTCAGGTCTGTTTTAATTGCTTTTGGGCATTTTGTTCATTGTGCATGTCTTTGAAAGCTGGTTGGAATTCCCGAGAAGTACCAACGACATTTGAACGCAACGGGTTTCGTGCGTATAAAAGTGAGCCCATGGGTGCAATTACGCCCAGTATTTCGGCCTTTTGGCTAAAAGTCGTGGCTTTTAAAGCCACTTTGCTTCATTTGTTGCTTAGTCTTTTGCTTTGATTGTTCCAAACTCTCTCGAAACTCCATTTTTGCATCTTGGAATTGCTTGGAAAGGCTTTGTTTGCTCATCAAATCCAAAATTTAAGTATACTACTCTAAACTTGAAATTCACTTGTAAGTTGCAAGTTTAATACTTAAAATCATGCCATTTGAATATGCTTTGTCAATTTGTGCAATTGAATTGAGGCTTTCTCCCTTGCTTGTGTATGTTTGAAATTGTTGAATGCTTTGGCTTATTCATGCTTCTGTTAGTCTTTTGCAACTTGTTTCATCAAATTTGGTGCAAATTTGAATGAGTTATGCCATTGTAAGCTTACTATTTGAACAACATGATGTCATGCCCATGTCTTGTGAATTATGCATATACCTTGTTTATTCTTGTTTGTTGATGATAAAATAAACCCTTCCATATCTATTTGCAACAATGTGGATGCCCATTTATGATTTCACCATTGTAAGTAGCTTAAAGCTTTAAAAAATGCTTGTTAATGGGGATTGCTTGCTAAATTGGGGATTACTRCGTATGAGCGAATGTATACGCCTTGTTGAAATCCTCGTTGCACATAGAACTTATGAGTGGCATCGTGCATTCCATTAGGCATGTATATTCACTAGGGTGAAGAAGTGCTCTTTCTTATCCTTTAGTTGCTTGCCAATTGTTTCGATTGCTAGGAAATCGTGCATTCTTTCGACAATGGTTGTGTTGGTTAGTTGTAATCCACCGGACGACCCTTTGTTTGTATGCAAAGTGCCTATTCTTAGCCATTATGTTGCTCGTTTGTTTTCTGAATCTTTGCTCTATTTTTCTTGTAGCATGCCCGTCCGAAGAAGAAAACAGGTGCGCAGTTCTCGACAGAGATGGAAGTTGACAGAGATGGAAGTTGACTGACTGGGACAACTGGGACAACTCTGAGCTGTGTTGCTTCCCCGATTATCACATTTCTATTCGTCCGAGGAATGGACAAGTATGTTGTTTTCACTTGTCTGGTATCCCTTGTGCAAAGTTACTATCGTACTCGAATGTACAGAACCTCCCATACAGTCGGTGATCTGTTCCGTAGGGAGTTCTTTGAGCGTCCCAAAGAAGTATCGGATATCCGCGGCCGATGCAGCTTTTAGGATTTAACTCTCAATATGACCAGTCAGTCATATTCGCTTGCTCCCAAGTTCCCGGTGTTCGGCTTGATGGAGTCGTTTTGGGATACCATGAACATCTTTCACTTCCTATAGGGGGAAATGGCTTTGACTCCCTATGACTTTGYTATGCTGATAGGGTTGGCTTTCACTGACAAGCTTGTCCCTTTGAATAACGAGATCAAGCTTTCTAATCCTTGTTAGGATGAGTGGCTGCGTCCGATTGCTTCTTGACTGCGAGCCGTGAGTGTAGACAACATGCCATTGCAGAGCGTGCTCATAAAGGGTTTGGAGCTGGCAGGCACCACCAATGACCGGTCAGCCAAATCTTGGTGATGCTTTGCACAACATTGTGCCCTGATAATGGCACGGGGAGGACCTTTATGTTGTTTGCTCCTATGACAGTGGTGGATTTGGCTACGCTGCTCTAATGCATTCTATGAGGTCGTGTTGTCGTCAGTTGGATGGCGCTGCAGTTCTTGCGTTAGCTAGTTGATGGAGAGTGTTCGAGGTAAGTTTCTTTGATTTCTATCGCCTTGTTTGCATTTGATTTATTTCTGTTGACTGACCTTCTTTGTTGTACTTGCAATTCTAGGCTTACGAGTACTTTCCACGCATGGGCTTGGTACCTAAGTTGTCCTCCCATGTGCAGGATGCTCGATGGCCTGTGATGTTGCGGTGGACACCCTGAGACACTCCGTCTTGGACTACTGGACTACAGCAGTCGAGGAGGATTTTCAGTCGTTTGAACCCAGGTGAGGTGATTTTCGCTGCGTTTTACTTGTAGGTTTTCTTCGAATGCTTGTGATTTTAACCACATCTTGCTGTAGGTGGAGTGGCGACCATGGAGGCAGAGGAGATTCGCTGCAGGGGCAGAGCTTGCTAAAGGGCGATGCCTCTATTAGGGCCCTCAACGGCCTGTCAGGTACCTCGGGCAGTGTGTGGTGAGGCAACATAGTCTTTCTGAGCGTGTAATGCCTCAGCATCCTCCAAACACTATGATGGATGAGGATCTGCTAGTCACCACACTGCCCAATGACTTGAGTCATGGCGAGGCGGTGGACAAGGTTAAGGGTGAAGTAGTGCACAGCACCCCCCCCCCCCCCCCACATCTAACGGCCTCTATTCAGTTATTGTGAGTTCATTGTCCGAAAGACAAAAACAAACAGTTTTTCGTTTTAAACCCTAAGCATGCAAAATTACTAGAGTGGTTGTTTAACAGAATTCCATGCTCATATTGTCTAGTTTGTTGTGGCATGTGTTGTTAATTCCGTATTCTAGAAGCCTAATGCCGTTGTCCATAATTATTTTATTAGGCGTGAAACACAAAATTTTTAGGTCTTTGTTAAAGCATATTATATGTTTTTTTAATCAATATTACTTGCAAATTACATAGAAAGTCGAATTTCTAAACAAGCTTGCAAAAGGGGGTATAGAATTGAGACGTTGGCCTCAAACCTACCTCGCAACACGATGTCGAAAACTAAGGACGTATCTTCGGACCCTTAGGAACCCATGTCGAACCTTTAGCACCCTTGAAAACCTCCTAGATCTGTTCTAAAAGAGTGCTTGAATGTGCTTTTATGTGTTTGAGACTTTGAGTGCGTTTGAATGTGTTTTTGAGAGAGAATGAGAGTGAGAGAGGGTTGGACGAGTGAGAGAGAGAGAGAGAGAGAGAGAATCGCCCAAAGCCTCGAGAGTCGGAAAAGAGAACTCGTCCAAATGAATTATGGTTTCCTTATTTATAGGCAATGATCGAAATCGGCCAAAAAAGGTAGGTTTTTGGCGTAATTATGCCCAAAACTGGGTGTAATTGCGGCCAAAGCTGGGCGTAATTGCGCCCAACACCTCCTGTATTTTGGCCGATTTGCCTTGCATCGTATAACGTGATTGCGATGAAATAAAATCTTAATATAATCGTATAAAATATGCACGTGATTTTTTACGATTACGACTGATATTATTGCGATTACGAATGGTTTTATTGCGATCTTCAGGATATTTAGCGGATTGCTTTACCTCGAATAGTGAGCTCGTAATGAAATAAAATCGGGATAAAATCATATAAAATATGTGCTTGATTTTATATAATTTCAGCTGATTTTATTGCAATTCTCGGAATATTTAGCTTCCTCGAGAAGCTTGTCTTGAGGCAAAATATCCTAGGATGGCGCACTTTGCTCGGTTTTGCGTTTTTGCTTAAGATATTCGTAAATATGAAACCATAAATCGAAAAATTATGGGAGAAATTTATAAAAATTCCGTGTGAAAACAAGTGTGGAGTGTTAAATTTTGTGAAGTTTGGAATTGTTTTCATAATTTAATTAATTATCGCAAAATGAATTAAATTGTTGAAAATTTCGAAAATTGCAAAAAATGCTCAGAAAAATTCCGAAAAATTCTAGGAAAATGTTTAAAAATAAGGGAAAATTATTTGAAAATTAAAACTTACCTTTGATGTGCCAAATACTTGGGAGAGGTATTCGGTGCAAGGGAATTTGCCTTTTTAAGGGCCTGTTAGGGTCCTAGCTAGGACTGTTTAAAACCGGATACCGGAAATTATCCGGTCCGAATTTCCGGATATCCGAATTTTCWGAAATCTGTTTTTTGAATCCGATTCCGGTCCGAATTAATCCAAATATCCGAATTTCCGGATATTCGAAAAAACCAGATCGAAAAACCGGATATCCGAATCCGATTTCTAATTATCATTAAACGAAAAGTAAATCATATAATGTTTTAGGATAAGAGTCTGACTAATAACACCATACCCCACTCCCCTTTGAACCTTCCAGGCCACTTTTCTTATATACAAACATCCCACTTTTCTTCTCACATCCATTATTAACTTCACTGTTAATTGGGAGCATTATTCTCATCTCTCTGATCAGTATCATGGTTCGATCATCACCCATGGCTTCTATGAGGCTACTGACTGTTTTCTTTATCGTCGACTTCGGTTCGAGTGGTACCTTTAAACCACGCCCAAATCGGATAAAATGAATTGGACTTTAAGACCAACTACCCAATTTACTTTAATGAAATTGCTAATAGCCTAATAATTCGTAATACCGGATATCCGAATTGTGTTAATATTATTCCGGATCCGGTCCGATTTCCGAATTTAAAAACCGGATATCCGGTCCGGTTTTTCCGAATTTTAAAAAAGCGGATCGGAAGTCCGAATTTTCGGAAAAATAAAACCGTATACCGTATCGGAATATCGGAATATCGGAATCGGAAATTTCTGCACAGCCCTAGTCCTAGCTCTCTCGATTTGACATGTGTGTTGCGAGGGATGTCTTATCATCGGCCGTTTTGGGCTAGGGACAAATGTAGGTATCAACAGGTCGAGACTCAATCAATTGAATTAGGTTGGGTCTTATCTCGAAATTCCCCTCAATGTTGTGTAGGACTATAGCTTTGGTGGTTACATAAGATCCGGGAGTTTCCAAATCCTTTAACGGTCTTGCCATGACTTGAAGTCTCTCTTTCTCAATCTCAAACTCTTCAAATTCCTTGTCACTCTCACTAGAATGTTCAAATTCCTTTACGTTCTCTCTCTCTTCTCTAGCCGTAGAACCCGTCTTTTTCACTTTTCGAATTTTTCTAAATGTCCTCTCAATCTCGGGATCAAGAACTAGAAGCGAAGTTTCGTTACATTGCATGTAAAGTAAATTGCTCAAAAATTGAAACAAAAGCAACTTCAAGTGAAGTTCGAAAGTCTTTTTGGGCTTTCTATTTTATGAAAAGCAATAAAACCAAACCTAGTTTTCAAAAGCTCAAGCACTTTTTCCTTCCCTGGCAACGACGCCAATTTACAAGGATCCCCCAAGGGTCGTTAAACTAAACTGAAGAGGTGGCTATCAAACAAAATTTATAAGCCTAAACATAACACCACACAAGTATAGCGGCAAGTCAAGGGTCGATCCATGATGTATTGGATTATTGCATGGTTTYTCCCCTTCATTCTCTAGTTGTTTTAGTTGATTTTGGCCTCCTAAAGGCCTTGTTGCTACTAATATTGTGTATTTAGTGTTTTGATTAGTTTTAGGGTCTATTCGTAGCTTTTGGATCGATTTTGGGATGATTAGAGACACTACGGAGCTTCACAAGAGGTTCACGAGGCTTGGATCGAGCGGAAATGGGCTAAGCACGAAGAACCAGTTCAAACCGATCAGTTTGCAAGTCAAACCGATCGGTTCACTTCAAACAGGTCGGTTTGGGATCCGGACTGGGCCTGCGGTTTCTTATTGCTTTTGGCTTTAATGAGGATGGCAATTTTGTAATTTAGAAGCTCTTTTAATTTAGAAAAATAACAAGAGTATTTAACAGGAGAAATCCTAATAGGTTAATTATTCATTAATTATCAGAGCTTAGTTTCAAAAACTCAAATTACATATTGTGGAACCCTAACTTTTGCTATTCATTGGAGATTCAATAAAATTCATTTATTCATCAATTCCAATTGCTTCTTTGGTAATTATTTCATCCTTTAATTCATTCTATTATTGCTTTGTTCATCGTTTTCATTAGTATTAGTTAGTCACAATCACAATCCAAGTTATCTTTTGTTAGTTTACATGCTTTTATCTAGTTAGTCTGTTGTAGTTGCTTCCTTGTGGATACGATCATGTTACCACTAGCTGCAGGTTAGTTTTAATAGGTATTTTTGATAGGCACGCGACAAGCATGTCAAATTTTGGCGCCGTTGCCGGGGAAGCGGCTTAATCATTGATTAATTGTTTAAGTCTAAACTATTCTTTTTGTAATTGTCTTGAAGAACGATTCGTTGTTCTTTAGGGTAGTACTCACGATCGYTGCAGTTTGTTTTGTGTATGCGCAAGTCTTCCCRAACTTGGAGTTTGATTCCTTACGACCTAGAAGTAGGGCGCACGTATCATAGTCGAAAGAAGTCCGCRAGGCGATTGGATTTCTCTGATTCTTCCATSTCCCTTCAGTTTTCGAATCCTTTATACGAAATTGATTTAGAGGAAGGGGAATCACATTCACYGAGCAACGAGGTAGTCCCCTCTGATTCTGAAGAAATGGCTCAAGAACGATCTCTTATGGACTACTCTCAGCCTGGTCGGAATGAAATTCCGATAGGCCCGAACATGCCGACTCTAAAGGCAGCTAACTTTGAAATCAAGCCTACGTTGTTGAACATGATTGAGCGCAATCAATTTGGAGGAAATGCAACTGAAGATCCGAATATGCATATCTCTAATTTCCTCCAATATTGTGGCACTATTAAGCATGCTGGAGTTGAGCCTGATAAGCTTCGTGTTATGTTGTTCCTTTCACACTGCGGGACAGGGCTCGACTATSGTTGAACAATCTCGATGTGGCCTCTTATGCATCATGGGATGCACTCTCTCTTGCRTTTTTTAAAAAGTACTATCCTCCAAAGAACACTGCACAAWTGAGGAGTCAAATCACCAACTTCAAGCAGGTGTTTGATGAAATGGTGCATGAGGCATGGGAGCGCTACAAAGAGCTACATCGTGTCTGTCCTCATCACGGTGTAGAAAAATGTCTCTTGGTTCAGACCTTCTATAACGGTTTGAACAGTGAATCGTATTATTCTCAATTCARCAGCAAATGGGAGGTTCATGAGTCAGACAGTCAATGCTGGATGGAAACTGATTGAGGAGATGTCTAATCATAATGCYCAATAAGGCAATCCTCGAGGTGTGACAAAGAAGACGGGCAAGCATGGGACATCAATACGAATCGATCAGCCTCAATTGTAGCTATTTCAGGGTTGATCAGATTACTCTATTGGCAGCTCATATATCAACCATCAATCAGAAGTTGGATGGCATCAATACGAATCGATCAGCCTCAGTTGTAGCTGTTTCAGGGTCGAGTGAGATGTACTATGATAACTGTGAGGGGATGGGACATCTACCTGGTGGGTGTCAGTCTCCTACGGAGCAAGTATGCGCGTTTCWGTATCGTCYCAACAATCCATACTCCAACACATACAATGAAGGCATGAGAAATCACCCATATCTGTCCTACAAAAGTAACAATGTGTTGAATCCGCAACCAGTTACACAGCAGCAGCAGCCTCCGCAGCAACAACAGTAGTATCAGCCTCRTTATTAGCCCCCTCATCAGAAGCCGCAATATAATCARCAGTACAATTAGCAACAGCAGYAGCCATYGCAGGCCCTAGTAACTGATTYGGCCATAGCTGAGTTGAAAAACATGATGATTCAGATGCAGAAGGATCAACAAGCTTCTATGATGCAGTTCCAAACACAAGTCCAACGAGATATTCAATCCTTAGTCACTCATAATAAGCAGTTGGATACTCAAGTAGCGCAATTGGGTGCATCTAATGCAYAGAGGCAGCAGRGTGCCTTTCCTTYGCAACCACAACAGCCGAAGGATAGTATCAATGCAATCACCCTTCGCAGTGGCACTAGCTACGTAGGTCCACCAATGCCCTCAAGTGATGATGGCTCTGATAGTGCATCAAAGGAGGCTATTGTAGAGGCTGAAAAATCAGGAGATGGAGAAGAAGGCAAGGAAGCTGATGTAGATGCTGAAAAAGAGGAGGAGGTAGTGAAAGCGCCTCCTATTGTGGTGCCCCCTATTCAGCCGCCCTTTCCAGCTAGAGTAGCCAAGAAGAAGTAGGACCAGTAGTTCAACAAGTTTCTCGATGTGAAAAGAAATCTGTAGGTAACTGTTCCTTTCACTGAGTTAGTAACTCAAGTTCCCTCTTATGCTAAGTTTTTTAAAGACATGTTGACTAAAAAGAGGGAGTTTAATGCGGTGGAGACTGGTGCTTTTATTGAACAATGCAGTGCTATAATACAATATAAGTCTCCACCAAAGCTGAAAGATCCTGGAAGCTTTTCTATTCCATGTGATATAGAGTCTTTGCATATCGATAAGGCATTGTGTGATTTAGGTTTCAGTGTTAGTGTTATGCCCTTGTYGATTTGCAATAMACTTAACATGGRGGATCTTAAATGCACTAGTATTACTTTGCAGATGGCTGATCGTTCTGTGAAATATCCCATGGGTATTTTGGAGGACGTTCCTGTTCTTGTGGGTAAGTTTTATATTCCTGTGGATTTTGTCGTACTCGACATGGATGAGGATGCCCATATTCCTATCATCTTAGGATGCCCCTTCCTTCATACGGCAGGGGAGATCATAGAGGTGAAGAATGGAAGGCTTACTTTGACTSTTGGGGACGACAAAGTGGTTTTCAATCTCTCTACTGCACTTAAGAGTCCCATCTTAGAAGCTTCCTGCTGCAGTATCGATATTTCTGATCTTGTTGTACAGGATAACGTTCCTCGATCTCCTTATAGAGATCTTCTAGA
>SNQN01005113.1:24097-46710 GCA_008642245.1 Bassia scoparia | reverse complement strand
AAACATGTTAGTATTGACAATAACGATATGCATAATGATAAATTGTGACAAGGTGGTGATAATAATAATAATAATAAATGTTAACGAAAAAGAGTTTGAAAACACGAATAACAAGCCTACATATTTACATGAGAGGATTCAAAAGTCGGTTACTACATTGTGTAAATTAAATTAGAACTCGTGATAATAATTAATCAAGTTAAAAGAAAACGAAAGAGAGTTGTAGGTGAGTAACCTCAGAATTATACCTTGTTCTCGCTTGTTTGATCGAAACAGAATTGATGCTAGAACTCAAGAATGTATGTGTTTAGAGTGTATGAGAGTGCGAGAGTGTGAATCCGCAAGTTTAGGGACGTGTAAGTTGAATAGACGTGTCTCGAAATGAGCAAAGGCACGTATTTATAGGCACGAGGAGGAGAAATCGAGCGTATATACGTAGAGGACCTGCGTATATACGCTCAAAGGAGCGTATAAGCGTATATACGCAGGCCCTGCGTATATACGCTGCCTAGGAGCGTATATACGCAGGCCCTGCGTATATACGCTCGATTATTCTGTGCGTATTTTGGGATTTCCTCCGATCTTATTTAGCATAATACGTGATTTGCCTTGATTTGCTTTGATTCGACGCACCTAGACACCCTTGCTCCCCAAGCAAGGAGTTCTAAAGTGTTCTAGAAGGTTCCACGTATTTCCGGGGTATATTATGTATATTTTGTATTTTTTTTGTATTTTCTGCGTATAAAAACTTATAAAAATCATTGAAAAATATAGAAAAATCCGAAAAATAATCTAAAAGTACTGGTGAGCTCAGAAAAATGCGAAGACCGTGATGAAAAGTAGAAATCAAGAGAATCACCAGTATAAATTATTTTAAAAAACCCTAAAAATAGAAAAGAAAATCCTAAAAATAGAAAATAATTAAAATAAATAAAAGAAAATATTTTTACCCCTTTATTTGTCCTTTGCTCAATAGTTTCGAGTATGACCTCACGTATTTCCAACTTTTGTGAGTTCAAAGCAACTTTTCTAAGTCGAAACAATCGCGAGACGCGGTATGTTTCATCACTGATTACTCTTTTGGGGAGACACTTTTAGGTGTCTACAATACTCAATTCACCCCCCTCTTGAGTATCACATAACCTTCATGAAGGTTAAGACTTGTATAATTTTTATTCTTTTATTTTTCGAATGCTATAAAACAACATAGCCCTATGTTAGGCCATCCTAGCCGGATCCCTTGACTGAGGAGTGTTCAGTCACCTTAGCTATGACTAACACTCGTTGTAATAAAAAGGCATTAATAAAGAAATGTCTTCCTTCAATGTTTGTCTTCTTCTTCACATATTATGGTACACACATTTGACCAATTGCTCAGTCTCGAGGTTAGATATGTCCACCTTCGGGGCAACACATGCTTTGGAGGTACTTCATCAAGGTGAAGTTAGACAAACCAACCCTGAGGAAAAGGAAAGACTAGCAAATGATGGAAAATACAAGTGCAAATAATCAAGAAATAGAAGACAAGAATGAAATGAAAGCAAAGAAAAAACACAAGTATAGACACTCGGAATAAGAAGCAGTACTGTCGAATTTTCATAAATAAAGCCAGGCTGAGCTGACAAAAGGAACAATATTTAATTACAAGAGTTGGGAATCTACACCGACTAATAAGACTTATAAAATATTCAAGTTACAAATTTTGGTCAGAACATGACCAATAGAGAAAAGCAATAAATAAAAAGCTGAAGAATACTACTTAGGGGAGCTTGTAGAATGCTCTTGTCCGTCCTCCTGCTCCTTAGCCTGAGTGGAGTGACCCAAGCCCTGGCCAGCTTGAACGACAGACTGACTAGAAGAACCAGCGGCGACAGCAGTTGTGGTAGAAGCAGCAGCAACGACTGTACTAGCACTTGCAGCAGCTTCTTGACGGGCTTGGGCAGCCTGCTTTGACCTCCTCTTCTGCAAGGCCATAAGCTCTTAAGCCATTAGCTCGTCATAATTCTGGCATAAAGTAGGCCATTGAACAGGAACGACAGCCGAGACAGCAGACTCCAGCTTCTCCATGGCATGGTCAACCCCGGTCTTAAAGGACTCCCGACCCAATTGGATCTTGTACTTTCGGCCCTCAGGTGTTGCAAACCAGGAAACCACAACTGCCTTCCCACCATCACCGAGCTTCTTCCTATCCTCATCAAGAGACTTGTTCAGACTCTCGATGGTGACGTTTCTCCACTCGATGGACCGCTTCCTCCTCTCGGCTAAATCCTTGGCTGCAGTGCAATCCTTGTTGAGGTCCAGGCGCTCATCTTTCCATTTTTGCAGCTCGGCCTTCTTTTCCTGCAGGGCCAAAAGCTCTTTGTCCTTTTCCCGGATGACATTCGTCTTCCGGGTGAAAGACTTTTGGTTGGCCATGTGGTGCAGCGACAAGGAATGCATGCGGACAGTCAGCTGCAAAGGCAGAACTCAGTTAGCCTTGCAATAAACACAACAAAATTACAAGTACTCAAGATCGGGAGAAAGCATGGCCTACCTCTATCCAGGCATTCTACAGCTCTTCAGTCTCCCGAGCTCGGGCCTCTGCCTTCATGAGCTCTGACACGTGCTCCTGGTAGACTACCTCCGAGAGGGTCTATTGAGCCCTCTTCTCCTTCCCGTTGTCATCCAGTTGGGTGAGGGGTATTATCGGGCCAGCCTCCGAGTCCCTTCGAGGCCTTTTCCTCTGGTAAGGGATGCCCACATCCTTAGTAGAATCAATGTGGATGCTCGAGTCGAAGTTATCGAAGTTATCCACCAGTTGAGGGCTGGGAGGAGGAACGAAGGGGTGCTCCTGGTCGAGGTCGACCTTGTGGACCCCCTCCATGTCCTAAGACACCTTCTTCTTCGGATTCTGCAAAACAGGAGAAAATAGTTAGAAAGAAAAACAGCTAAGTGCTATGACCCATCATGGAAAATAAGAACGAAAGGCTTACATTAGGAGCGCTCGAGACCGAGAGGTTCCCCTCCTGCATCTCATCAGTCAGGCCAGCGAACAAGAAGTCTTCAACATCAATGATCCCGACCATCTCCAGGTTGCCGAATCTACCAACCTCTGCATTAATAACAAGTCACTGTTTACGTCTACAAGTAAAATTTTACAAAAAAACAAGGTTGAGGCATCAGGAAACCCGAAGAAGGACCCTACCGGGCGACATCTTCTGGCTCAGACGGCACATAGCCAAATAGTTCTCGTTCTACAGGATGTCAGAATCGGGTACCCAGTCCTTGATCAGGTCGGGAAGAGCATAAGGCTTCTTGTTCGCCCATTGCTTCTCCCTCAGAAAGTAGAAGGCCACCACACCCTCTTATACATTCATTGGTAGAAAATTATAATTTAAAACCAAGTTAGGACGGTTAAGTGTCGTAACTCGGGGAAAATTCTAGACCATAGGCCTCTAAACAAACAAAAATTCTCGACGGAAGCCCTTTTAGCTCGACAGAGTCCTACCAAATACCTCGTATGGCTTCCGGCAATGGAAGATCCACCACCCTCGGCTCCCCCTAACACTCAGATACTTTAAAAATGTTTCGAAACAGGGTCAGGGTCGGGGGTCTCAGCAGCAAATTGCAGATAGATAAGAAGGCCACTATGTTGGCATTGGAATTCGGCATCAAGTTGTGAAGGGCAAGGTTGTAGCTATCTAGTATGACCGGGATGAACGGATCGAGTGGAAACCGAAGACCCATCTCCAAGTGGCCACGGTAAATTCCCACCGTACCCGGGGGAGGAGTAATGATCGATTGATCAAACTCTGGGGCAATGTACCGGTAAGGAGGAGAAAGATAGTACTTGGTACTCTCCCAGAAATGAAGCTCCTTCAGCACCCGCTGCTGATTGTGCCTCTCGATGAAAAAGTATCCCGGTCCACTCTCGTTGTCCGGGACATCTTGACCCGATGTAGAAACTCTAGTCATTCTGCCAATTTTATAAGTTAACGTATTATCTACAAATTTACGAAGAAACTGGGCACAGTCATTCCCTATATTGCTACATACATTGATTTCCCAAGGTCGGGCAACACCCTGTAACTCCTCTCCCTCAGGTTCGGGGGTCAGGGGTGGAGTCTGGATCGGGATACCATTCAATATATGCTGGTCATACACTACGCTCGGGATGGTGGCACCATCGGGTAAAATTGCATTGTCTAGATACGGGATCCCATCTACAAGGTCATAAACATACTCCTGCATCGGGGGATTATTTACAACAACCGGTGCAGGAGGGTTATCTACAAGTCCTAATTCTAAAAGTTTATGTACTGGCTCAGGCTCGGGCATGTCATCACGAACTCAAGCTCAGGCATATCATCGAAGTCTGATCCAGTCAAATCATCTATTGGTTCTAGTTCGGGAAGTTCATCAGAAGCTACACTAATACTAAGATTCAGATAAGAAAACATTAAACCTTGGGTCGGGGAGTATACAGGGCTATTATTACCATGCTCGAAATCAGAAGGGAAGTCGGCCATCATGCAATATACAAAAACCTAAGTCAAGGAGGTCAGAAGGGTTACGTACCTTAAGTCGAGAAACTAGGGAGATGAGAACATACTTCCACAGTGATTCCAAGCACTCCATCAGACACTGTTTCCCTGGAGAGAGAAGCCCCAAAGAAAACCCTTTAGAGAGAGACAAGAGAATTTCTAGAGAGAGAAGAGAGTAAAATCTCTAGAGAGAGAAGAGAGTAAATGTTTCGAGAGAGAAGTGGAGTTTAGAAATAGAAAGTGTGGAAATGAAAGGAAAGTTACTATAATATAAGCAAAGGAAGGTGAACAGTTACTTTGACACGTCACATATTACCTTTAATGGTAAAAGGACATGGAAACCTGTCCAGGTTCATCCCTTCTCATTGGGAAGAGAGACAATCTTTCCCGAGCTATCACACTTATACAAAACCAAAACGCAATTAAACTCCATCTCCAAAGTTCAACTCTTCCTTTCCCGGGGCTGGCATTCTTGGGATCCAAGGAACAACCCTTCCTATCCCGGGGCTTGCACCCTCAAGATCAAAGGACCAACTCTTCCTTTCCCGGGGCTGGCACCCTTGGGATCCAAGGAACAACCCTTCCTTTCCCGGGGCTTGTACCCTCAAGGTTAAAGGATCAAGTCTTCCTTTCCTGGGGCTGGCACCCTCGGGATTAAAGGAACGACCCTTCCTTTCCCGGGGCTTGTACCCTCGGGATCAAAGGATCAACTCTTCCTTTCCTAAGGCTTGTATCCTCAGGATCCAAGGACCAACACTTCCTTTCCCAGGGCTTGCACCCTCGAGATCAAACGAACAATGCTTCCTTTCCCAAGGATGGCACCCTTGGGGTCTAAGGAACAACCCATCCTTTGTCGGGTCTTTCACCCTCAAGATCAAAGGACCAACTCTTCCTTTTCCGGGGCTGGCATCCTAGGGATCCAACGAACAACCATTCCTTTCCCGGGGCTCGCACCCTCGGGATCAAAGGACCAACTCCCTATTTCTCGAAGCTGGCACCCTCGGGATCTAAGGAACAACCTTTCCTTTCCTAGGGCTTGTACCCTCGGGATCAAAGGACCAACACTTTCTTGTCCGGGGTGGTACCCTCGGGATCAGAGGAGCTATTCTCCCTTTCCCGAGGCTAGAACCCTCGGGATTACAGGGTGTGTTTCACTTTTCTCGGGGCTAATTCCCTCGGGATTAAAGGACCAATCTCCCTTTCCCGGGGCTGGTACCCTCGGGACCAAAGGGATGGTTCTCCCTTTCCCGGGGATGATACCCTCGAGATCCAACGGAATGGCCTCCATCTCCCTGGGCTAGCTCCCTCGGAAAACAAGGGGATCATCTTAAAAAGTAAAATTGTTACAAGTCCTCCTCGAGGCCCAATACTTGTCTAGTTTGGGGCTTATTAGCCCCTGACCTAGAAAGTGAGACCCGGGACTCATCTAACGTGGGGGAGTATTAGTCTTTGATCGAGCAAACATCCCCGATGCTCAACGCTCAGCAAGCCTGGGGCTTATTAGCCCCAAACTAAGCAAACCTCATTGTTATTCAGAATCGGCAAGCAAGGGCCTTATTAGCCACTAGATGGGCAAGTACCTTTGGGGTCGAAGGCTCAGTCTAACGTAGGAACTCATTAGCCTCTAACTGAAACTCCTCCTAGGAAATGTTCAGCTATCCAGTTCCCCTCACTAAGGAACTCTACTTAAACTAAAAAACCATGACAGCCTCGGTGACCATCCTCCGGAGGCACCATTTCGGCACGGTAGTTGGTTTGTGACCTTCGAGCAAGCGGCCTAACTGGCTACTTGAGTAAATCCCTGACCAAGTACCCTTAGTCTCATGGACTCGAGAGTCGTACAACCTAGCCGAGGGGATTGAGATGGATTCCGCTTGACACCTAACCTCCCTTGGACCTCGGTAAAAGTATCAAGCGTGGGGCTAATTGTCCCTACCCAATTACTAGGCGCCATGTTGCACTTGGTGAGCCCATTTAAGTATTTGGGAAGCATGTGGGCCCCACATACCCATGTAAAGAGGGCACCTAAAAAGAATAGGACCGTACAGTCACAAAGGTACTCTGACAAGGTCACAGAAGATCACTGTACTTCTGTCCCACGTTATTTGAATATAATGCTTGTCCCACATTGGAGAAATAACCAAGCGCAACCTCACCAAACCCTATAAAAAGGGAGTTGGTGATCCCATTACAAGTATCTAATTATGAACCCACCAAGTATAGTCTAGTGCTAATACCTAGCTTGCTTGACCTTCAGTCTTGGAAGTCTCCTTGCTGACTTAAGCATCGAAAGGGCTTTCCCGGGTCAACCCCCCGGGCCAGTCACCTTTGCTTGTTTTGAGGTTAGCAGGAGGAGATCAGTGTCCATTCACAGGACGTTGACGGAAGACACGTACGTGCCAGCTGTCATCCCCAGTTATTATTTCCACCTCGATTACTTTATCGTTTTATTTGTAAGTTCCTTGAACAGGAACAAATTTGTATGTTGAATTATGTTGTTTTGAGCTATTTTTGAAAGAAAATTTCATATTAGGGGAGTTTAATTATTAAACTTTTATTTATTTATTTATTTATTTATTTTATTTCATGGTCCTTGTCATGCTAAGAGTTGTTGTTGACACAAGTTAGCATTTGCGGGAGTTAGGCTAGTGAGTTGTTTGATTTCATTTATAATTATAGATTGACACTCTTAATTTACAATTTGATTGTAGGAACATCTTTAGCCGGAAAACCTCAAAGAAAACGAGGACAACTAATGAGCCTTCCTCCTTCTCCCGTGCTCCAAGAGAGGAGGAGGATGATCTTTACTCCACAAGGCTGATCGAGCCTCAGGCTATGATATCCGAGCAACCGGAGAATTTTGGCCAAGCTCAATTCACTCAAGATGAGGAAGATCAACACTACCTCATTTTGTCATCCTCCTAATTGTGAGGAATTTGGTATTACGACTCATGTGGAGTCATTCTAAGCCAACCTCGGGCTTAGTGGGCTTTTCAACATCTAAATGCAGACCAAGTATGTACCTAGCGTCTACAAGGACGACCCGAAAGCCATTCTTCCTCCTCTCACTTATCCTAAGCTCACTTTGAAGTTTATGGCGAGCTTTGCCAACAATGAGGAGAGTGATACGGTTCATTTCGGATGTTCAACAAAACTTATGGGTTGACCATCGTGKAAWTGAACRAACTATTGGGGTTCGATCCTTCGGCCCAAATAAGGAACTTGAGGAACTACAATCTTGTCCGGGGGTTCAAGCAACAATCMTTTTGGAGTGAAATCACCCYGGGAGTTGAGYACTTCTACAACAATTCTCACTCCTTGGAGATTATTCATGCGAGTATACGGTACTTCCAATGTGCTTTTGCCCCCATTTTCTTTTCTAGAGAAGAATTGGGGAAGATCACGAAGGTGGAACTATATGTTGTGTGGAGGGCCATCTATGGGCCCCAATATTTCAACCCCACRYAGCCAMAGCATAAGATCAACTAGGGGTACATTTGGGAGGAATATTTTCACAAGAACACCCACACCCWAGGCAACATGGGAACCATCTAATGTGGTGGTTTGATCTCTTTGATCATTTTCTGTATTTTATGGAACCGGGACGTCTARGCSGYCCTCATCCCTCTATCCACCCATGCCTATTTGGATAGGGACGAGTGTTTCCGAATGAAATTCCTACATTATCATGATAATAGGAAGGACATTTGGAAGATACAAGAGATCCCTTGGTGCCTCTTAACTTGCGAGAGGATGACCCGTCCTTCGGCCAACACCAAACACCCTTGGAGGACCCCCATGGATATCATACCGGTGGAGGATCTTTATGGACACGAGCACGAGGCTTGTATAGGTGCTCAACGGGGCATTCAACCCATCCTTCCACTCCCCTTTGGAGCGACCTCGCTCAACACCGCTCCACCACCCACCCCCGAGGAGTTTCAACAACAACAACAACAACAACAAGCGGAGGAGGACATCCCTTATTAACAACCAAGGCAACGCCGCCCAAAGCGGCGACCTCACCCCCCCTCCAACACGGAGGGAGGTACGTCTTCTAACCCTCCCACTTCTTCTTCTACTACTACTATCCCTATTAGCCTTCCTAAAGAATTTCTTAAACAATTTAAAGATTTAACTACTAATGTGGATAGGCTACATAGGGCGAACGAGACGGTTTTCGCTACCCCATCCTATTCAGAGTTTCCAATTTTCCAAAGGGATGTGGATGATGGTATTCTCCCTCCCTACCTCAACTATCCATACTCCTTGGCCCAATTGGGACCCATCGCAAATTGGACTCCGGAGATGGAATATGATGATGGCAATTCAATTGCCAATCAGGGGGGAGTTTACCCCTATTGGCATGTCCCGTGAACGTTGAACACCAACGCCCCCGGGTACCGTGTCGTGCTTCCCTATGATATAGGAGAATGTGATTTTCGAGGGGATCTTGCTTATCCCTATAACCCCGTAGCGGCAGGGCGAGATAGGACGACCGATCCGTATTACAATTTTCCTCCCAACTACTACGGTGGTTGGGAACCACATGGTCCTCCTACCACCCTCCGCTACGATTGGGACCCTAGCCACACAAACACCGATGCACCCCAAATTGCGGAAGGGTTTGATATGAGTGGGTGGCCTTTCAATCCACCTCCGCCACCCAACACTCAACATAGGCAGCATCAAGTCTAGTGCGCATTTGTTTAAATTTGCCTTCCCTTGTGGTTGCTTTTTGAACTCCGAGACGGAGTTCCATTTAGTTGCTTGGTTATATATTTTGTTTATATTGTATATATTGTATATTTATTTTGTATTATTTTGTATCYTTGTMTTTGAAGTTGGGTTTTGCTTATTGGAGCCGTAGCTTGGATGTGAGCCCGGTTTTGGGGCTCTTGTACATATTTTTGTTTGGAAGCGGCTTTGTAAGTTTTCTCTAACTCCATCCCTTTATTTATTGTAATTTATGTGGCTAGATTCTAGGATTTTTCTTTTACACTTGGAGATATTATCATTTGGGATTATGTGCTTGCGGCGTCGTAGGGGTTGTCCCTACGGCAAATTTATTACATTTGTCTGCACAGCGGTTGTTGGATTCCCCCTTGAGGTTCATTTGTAGTGTCCTTGACTTCGGTCAAGTTGATTTGGAGTTGATAAGGGGATGATAAGGATTGTAGTGTAAATTGTATCTCCAAGTTTTTCCTCTTTTTCCTAGGATTTTTGCTATTTATTGTTGTGCTTGTATATATGTATTGGTTGATTTTTGAGCTTTTAGGTGCAAAGTTGGAAAATTCACAAAAACTCGGAAAATGCAAAAAAGGCCAAAAAGATTTTCGTTTGTTTTTCTTTTCTTTTTCCTTTCTTTCTTTTCCTTTTGTTTTTCTTTCTTTTTGGTTTTCAAGGCAAAGTGTTAAATTATGTTTTGTGCAATGGATTTGGATTTGGATGAAATTAAAGTTTTAAGAAACTCATTTTCTTCCCAACCAAGAGTCTAACAAGGTCTAACTTTTCAAAACCACTATCCTTTTCTAGCCAAGCCAGGAGTAGCTTGGTGCATGATAGGAAGCCTTGCTTGGTGATTTTTTGTGTTTACTTTGAGACCTTGTGAGTGGTGTGGATCCTTTTAGAGCCAAGTAGGCACATACAAGTCAAAATTCCACAAAAAATGAGAGTTTCCACTAGAATCCTTACTTGACTATTTGTTGTGACTTTTTGAGATCTAGACCGAGCTACTTGAGGAGTGATAAGGCATTCATTTCGGGTTTTGGGTTCAAAATTATTTTTCCCTTTTTCATTTACCTTTTTATTTCCTTTTCCACAAACGTATTTGGGAATAAATTTTGGGTTTTCGTTTACCATTGGACACCGTTTGAGCTTTCCTATCCTTGTTAACCACATTACGTACCTCTTAGCCAAAAATTTCACATGTTTTGACCCTTAGAATACAAGTAAAGTGTGGTTTTAGAGTTGGTATAGGCTATGTGTATAAAGCGTCAAAGTGTTGTTAATTGTGTAATTGAAATGCAATAGTATTGTAAAGTTTATTCCCAAGTGCATTACAAAAAAGAAAGAAACAAAAAAAAAATACAAAAAAAAAACAAAAATCCAAAAATATTCACTTTGGGAAAAATAATTTGAGTGTAGTGTTTTGTGTGGGAGAAAACAAGTGTGTGAGTATTGTGAATTGGAGCACCTCAATCCCCAAAGTTTGGTTTTGTGTTTGTAGACTTCACTTGTATACGGATACAACCACAAGCCAAATAATTCTATCCTCACCCATCCTTTAGCTAATACATTACAACCAAGAGAGTCCTTTGACCTTAAGAGTTGAGTCACAAAAGGTGGAGGGAGTCACAATTTTACATTTTGGATGCCTAGTGCAATGTGCTAAAACCTCACTCTTAAAATCTCTCCATGCTATTCTTTGAGCTCTTTCTTTGAGCTATGTGTTGTCACCAAGCTTGGTCTACTTGAAGCCAAGGAGGGTTGCTTTGGAGAGAGGAAGKGKGTAGAATGACTTGATTTATTGCAAGCTTTGAAAGRTGCACATAATTTGTGATATCTATTTGAKTCTTGTTTTATTTCTAGTAGGGGGGACATCTTGTTTTATTTCTAGTAGCGTCCCCAAAAATCRAAGAAATCCAATCCAAGGCACACTTTTGTTTTACTTTCTTTCATTTTCTTTTTCTTTTTGTTTTTCCATTGGTACTCCTTGTYTTCTTGAAAACCTTTMCCTTGATTTCTTCTTATTTATGGAGTTGTGGGTCTTCTCTTTYGAAACCCTCAAGAGACCATCCTCGTCCTTCTTAGACATTTGAGGGTTTAAAGGGCTTGTCACTAGTTGCTAAAAGTGGCCGTGATTCCTACGAAAGTGAGTTAGTGTATAGTTTTCTTCTTTCTTTTTCTTTTGCTTTGCAATACTTTGCTCGAGGACGGGCAGAAGTCCTAGTTTGGAGGAGTTGATAAGTGCAAAAAATGGTCACATTTAGGCACTTATTTCTTCCTTATTTTAGCCAATATGTCTTTTTTCGATGTCATTTCACTAAGCTTTTGGTTAGATTTCCACTTTATTTAGTTTTGCAAAGCTTTGTTGGTTTTTAGTGGTTTTTATACGTTTTTCTTTAGTTTTCTCTTATTTTCTATCTTTGTAAACTCAATTGCAAGCTTTGCGAGTAATTTTTAAGTTGCCTAGATGTGTACATGGTGGTTTTAGGCCTTCCTACTTGTTGGTTTGGTTGTGGTTGCTATGGTTGAGCCTTAAGGCACTTGAACGTTTGTTCGAACACCTTGTTCGAGCAATATCTTTTTGTATACTTTAAATTTTCAGGTGAGACTTTCTGCATTGGAAAGTAGACTTCAAGAGCTTTCCAACGGTATAATACAAGCTGCAATCCAATCACTGAGCAAGAAGTTATGGTCGTTCAAAGTTGAGCAGTTCAACCAGAGTTTTGCACGCGCATCGAGGTGTTGCCCGCGCGTGCATGGCACGCGCCTGCAAGGTCACCCTCTCCTTTCAGAAGGGTTTTCGAGCGTACGCGCCTCCCCAAGGTCGTCCACCCGCGCGTGCATGACATTTTGTAATGACAAACTTGTAATTATGAGAGCTTGTATTTTGGGCTTTGTATATATAGTTTGTGGAGAGAGAAAATAGAGAAGAGGTAGTTTTAGTAGCATTTTAGAATAGAATTTTAAGATTTCTTTTGTTCTTCAACTTCATCTTTTTCAATCTCCATTAGAGAGTAGTGAGAAAGCTTCAAGTTTTGCTTAATTTTGCCCTAGAATTCTCAATTCTTACTTAAATCTTACAATATTTATATGCTTTTGGCCTAGAATTTCGAGCTAATTCCATTTCTAGTCTTAAATTTCAGTTTTATTGTTGTTTGCTCTTAGTTTCATATGATTTTTGTTTTTGCAACTTTTTGTGGGTAGTGTTAATCCTTTAGCTTTTGAGTTCTTTGGTTGTTAGATTGCTTCTAGTTGTGTTTGTGTTGATTTTTGTTATTGTTTTTCTTGTTTTGGTGTAGTATTGAGTAGTTTCTTTAATACCCTTTTTGTTGATACAATTTCTAGCTTTAATGGCTTTTTCTTTATGGTTTTCCTTTGTTTTTCATGATTTTCTACTTCTAAGCATGTTGTGTGAGTAGTTTAGCAACTTAGGAGTGCTAGAAGTCCCTTCTATAATAATTTCATTGCCGAGATGATATTAATAGCTCTCTCCAATTACCATATTTGCCTTACATTGTGATTTCTCAAACCTTATTGCATGGGATTTGGCCACCCATTGTCTTTGGAGTGAGAGGTGACTAATTCAACCCTTTGCAAGGGATTGTGAGGATTGACTTGGGTATTGGTTTGATTCTTGCTTGTTCAATTCTAGTAAGAGCACTTGAGGGGACTTGGAATTGAACTTGAATTGAGAGGGTTAGATGACTTAGGAAATGATTCTAATCAAATATCCAAACTAAGATTACAATAACCCTTTTTGATTGGAGTAGAATATACACTTTGATTGGCATTATTCCATTCTATAAAAGGTGACAACTAGCATCTCCTAGGTGATTTAGTATATTTGAATTTCCAAAGCCTTGTTTAAGGTCTTCAATTAGTTAGTTTTCAATCAAAATTCTCATTTCAAAGTTTGATTGCTTGCCAAATTAGATAAGTTTGGACTTTAAACCCCTTTGATTCCTTCCTTGAGGATCGACCCTTTACTTGCTTCTATACTAGATATAGGAAGTAGTATTGGTTTACATATATTATTTGATAGTAACCCGATTAGGCAATATTTTCCCAATGACCCTAGTCAAGCACACTTCACGCGGCGGTAGTAAGCATTGACCATATTGTTGTTGGAGGTCTTTCGCTATACATGGCCATGAAGTGTTATGTTCAGCACGACCAGCATGATGATCTAACACCCCTGACGGGTTCATCACGACAAACATGTTGATCCATCGCGGTGGTAGTAAGCATTGACCTTGTTGTTGTTAGAGGTCTTCCGGTATACATGGCCTTGAAGTGTTAGGTTCAGCACGACCATCATGATGACCTAACACCCCTAATGAGTTCAGCACGATAGGCCTGATGACCCATCACGACGGTAGTAAGCTTTGACCTTGTTGACTTGTGTTCTTCGATGCGTGCCACCTAAAAGGGATTAGTTCAAACAAAAACACATGCAAAGGAGAAAAAATTGTGCATAGTATGCAAACGAGGAAAAACAAAAAAAGTGGGTGTTTCACCTCAATAAAAAAAAAACAAAGGATAGTCTTCGATCAATTCTACGAATGTTGACTTATGTTGACTTATATTGAGCAAGTCGACAATGAATAATTGTCAAAACAAAGTTGATTTGATGAAATAAATGTATAATGGTCACAACATTTCCAAAAAAATGGGGCATGCAATTGCTAATATATATAGTGAAATTAGATATAGGTCTTTTTGTCCATAACTACCTTAGTTACACACATTTTTGCAAAATACTACCTACATTAGAAAACCTTAGACATAACTACCTTAAATATTCATTTTGTTGTTAACCACTACCTTGTTTCATTTTCGGCGTCGACTTTGGTTTTTAGGTCATCAAAGTGCATGTGAGATGCATGTGGTCTGTTTTTTTTTTTTTTTGCCATTTTTTTCGATTTTCCTTCTCTTCACGCCTCAAATTTCAGTGTACCATTAAATCAAATTTAAGTAGAAATCAAACTTAAGTAGTTTGAATGGGAAATAAAAGAGTAGAATGGAGGGAAAAGGGAAGGAAAATCGAAAAAAATGGCAAAAAAATGAAATCACGTGCATCTCACGTGCACTTTGATGACCAGAAAACCAAAGTCAACGCCGGAAAATGAAACAAGGTAGTGGTCAACAACAAAATGGAAATTTAAGGTAGTTATGTCTAAGGTTTTCTAATGTACGTATTATTTTGCAAAAATGTGTGTAACTAAGGTAGTTATGGACAAAAAAACCTTATATATATTATCACAAAATATATTAATGATCATCCATCAAGGTCAAAACATGGCAACAAAAAGAAATGAAGGCAAAAAAAAAAGGCCAAACAAAGGACTATTGCAAAACCATTCACGTGAGACTTAAAAAAAATTAAAAAAGCTTTATTATCATGGTAAGTCAAAACAAACAAAAATTAATCTTTGCAAAAGTGGCTCCAAGCAAAACAAATACTTCATTTATCATACAACAAACATCATCTTGATCATAAAATCAAAGCTTATTCATGTAGCAACCATTGTCATCTTGATCATCATGAAAAGAAGAGCACGAAGACGGAGCCTTACTCTGTTGTTGTAATGCTATACGCTGGTCGGGATTCTCCATTGTAGTGCAGCTGCGGCGATAGTTCTCCCTGGCTTAGGAGTACACCTTACGGACTCGTGGTGGAAAGTCGAAGTGTCAAAGTACATATGTCGAGGTATTAGCACATCATGGACCTGGCTGCTAAATGTCGAGACAAAAAAATAGAGGCTCGGCTTTGTTGATGATAAGCTTATATGGCTCATCTAATTGTCAATCCGAGGCTCCATGTAGGAATACGCTTTGTTGGTACATATTAGTTACCAGACATAATATACACCAAGGCCCATATACACTAACCCAGTGGGCCGACAACACATATAAATCAAGGCCCAAAGGAAGTCAAAATGCCTTCCACTCAGTCAAAAGGTGGTACATGCATAGGACACCTAACTTGGTAAGTTGTGTGACACTTGTCGTTGAAAGGTTACATGCACCCATGCAAAGTGTAGTAAAAAAAGCAGTCTTAGGCCACCTAGGCTTGGTAAGTTCACATAAATATACTTTACCTACTTTCTCACTCTAAAATACTAGGCTCCTTGGTTTATACTCTGACACCTCCATCGAAGGCGTTGTTCCTGGGTCAGGGTAGTTCACCTGAGTTTTTTAAGTACTTGGATTGCAAGTCAAGTTCAATACCACTAGCACCGGCTCGTTGGCCAATGCCATGTCAGCGGTACCAATTATTGTACCAACAATTTGGCGCTAGAAGGAGGGTTGTAGTGCCACATAGTGTGTGGATTGGACAATGGATGCATCCAACCCCGAGATGATGCTTGGTGGAAGGCCTGACCCTAGAAGGCCAGATGAAGTTTCTTCAGCCGCAAGGAGCCGTTCCTCCAAGCGTTCTAGGTCAGCAAGGCACCATGGTAGCCGAGACACCATGCCACCACCATAAAAAAATATACCACCACCAAGACCAAGAAACCAGTATACTAGCTCTATGGGACCTGGTGGAAATCATCATCAAACACCTTCTCCCTCCAGGAAAACACAAGACCATTCCACTCCACCAAGTGCAGACCAGGTGGAGCATGCAAAGAACGTTCTTAGACGTGCTAGGTTGGCGTCCTCTGGTTATATTGGAAGCACTTATGGAGTAGATACCACACAGGAACATGACCCTTATGGTCCAAATCCACATACTCCAAGTCATTCCACACGAAGGCACCACAGCAAGATGAGTGGGTCTAGGAGACCACCCAGACCACGTGTCAGAAGGAGGTTGAGTTACTCACCACCACAATTACCATCCTCTCCATCATATGGGTCATCCCCATCAATGAAGGATATACCTGAAGAGAATGATGAAAGACCTGAAGTCACATATGCGAGCCCTGTACACCGTCACCATGGCAGACAAGGCACACCCAGACCTGGTCCTCGACCAATATCTGCTCGATATACTCCAGAGTTTGCCAGACCTGAACATGCAACCAAGCGTGGACAGTCAGTTCATGATAGACTGGGGAATCGTCTCTCGACCTTTCACAGGCTAGGAGGACCAGGTCCATCACAAAGCCCGCCAGCCACAAAATCCACCTTGGGTCAGGAGGCAACGCATACATCCGCTGGAATCAGGTATCCGTCCTCATCACCATTTGGTGAGGAAATATTGAGAGCCCAATCTCAAAAATTCAAAATACCAGGCCATACGAAGTTTGATGGTACTGGAGACCCTGATGACCATGTGGCCCTTTATGAGGGTCATATGTATCTTGGAGAATTTGCAGATGCAAGCTGGTGCAAATACTTCCCTACCACGTTGACGTGAATTGCTCAAGCCTGGTTCAGGAATATTCCACCTGGTAGCATTCAGAGTTTTGGTGACCTGGCTGATCAGTTTAGAAACCACTTTATAAGTGGTAGAAGAAGGGAAAAATCGTCGGTTGAACTCATGTCAGTTAAACAAGGGAAAGATGAAAGGTTACGTGATTATCTTACCAGGTTCAATAAGGAGGACATAATGGTCTCTAGGTCAAAGCCTGATGTGGTAATCATGGCCCTACAATATTTAATATTATTGTCTGAGACCTGGTCCGTTCAGGGACCACCTTACTAAATCTAAGGTGGAAACTTTGGCTCAAGCCATGCGTATCTCAGATGATTACATGACCTTGGAAGAGTTTAACAAGACTGCAGCACCAGGCGGTGCCACTGTAGCCAAGTAGGATGACAAGTCACCCTCACCTACCCAGAATACAAGGAAGGAGAAGAGGGAAGAGAAGAAGAAGGAAAAGGCAGCAGCACCTCTTCCTCCAATCTTTGAAAGCTTTACTCCACTCAATACAGACAGGGCAGTGATATATGCAGCTCATAAGAATGAAGACAAATGGACCAAGCCACCAAAGAGGTCAAAGGCTGGTAAAGATCCCAACAAATATTGCGATTTCCATGAATGCCCATGTCACTCCAAAGAGGACTGTGTGCAGTTGAAGAACAATCTGGAAGACCTCATCATGAAGGGATTCTTTATCCAGTATAAGAAGTTTGCCAAAGATCAAGAGGAGAAGGACCAGTCTCAGAAGGAAGACCGACCAGAACCTGCTAAAAGGTACCAGCCCAAGAGACTTATCAATGAAATCTCAATTATCTTTGGTCCACCAGCTTCCAGGAATCATCTAAAGAATGAGGTTAGAACAGCTGGTTGTTCTAATACTTATCAATCTGAATGCTTAGATATTCCTGAAATTAGCTTTGGACCCCAAGATTGTAGAGGATTGGTCCAGCCTCATAATGATCCTTTAATATGTTTTGTCCAAGTGTYTAATCACCTYGTTCATAAAGTCTTAATTMATTYTGGGAGCTCRGTCAATGTCCTCTATTATCATGTCTATCAAAAGATGGGGCTGCAGGATAAGAACATGGAGCCCACATCAAGCCCTATTACAGGTTTCTCAAGAAGCTCAATCATCCCAAGAGGAGAAATTAATCTACCAGTCACCCTCGGAGATGAAGAGCTAGGCAGGACTGTACTGGGCAGGACATTTATGAGTGCATTTGAAGGTGTGGCATCCACATATCATTTGTGTTTCAAGTATGTAGCAGATAGTGGAAAGTTGGCAGTCTTGAAGGGTTCACAGATAGCAGCGAGGTCATGCCAGTTAGCCCTGGTCAAGACTTCAAGGAAGGAAGATTCAGTACGGCTTCGAAAGCAGGTTGTTGACATGGAAGCTGAAGTCAATCCTCAACCACTCAAAAAAAAGAGTAGTCAAGGTAACTGGTCCAAAAATAGTTGAAACTCAACCTCAAGAATCAGGCCAGTTTCCTACTGGGCCCCTGATTGAATTGGACAAAGTGGTCATACCTCAACCTGTTGAGGGTACAGAATCAATTCCCCTTGTTGAAGGGACTGAGAGAATGGTACAAATTGGATCAGACTTGGGAGCTTAAGAGAGGTGCAATCTGATCAACTTGCTCAGAATGCATGAGGATGTGTTTGCTTATTCAGCAGATAAGATGCTTGGGATTGACCTAGAAATAATATCACATCATTTTTCCATTGATCCAGCCAAGAAGCCAGTGAAGCAAAAGAAAAGACACTTCTCATCCAAGAATAATCAAGCTATTGAGGCAGATGTAAACAAGCTATTGGATGCAGGATTTATTGAGTTAAGTCATTACCCTGATTGGCTAGCAAATGTGGTGTTGGTCAGGAAACCAAATACAACATGGAGAATGTGTGTAAACTTCAATGATCTCAACAAAGCCTGTCCCAAAGATTGTTATCCTCTGCCCAGGATAGACCAGTTGGTTGATTCAACTAGTGGTCATGCTAGGCTCTCCTTCATGGATGCTTTCTTAGGCTACCATCAAATACACATGCATCCACCAGATAAAGAGAAGACAACCTTCATCACCAGTTGAGCAGTCTATAACTACATTATGATGCCATTTGGGCTCAAGAATGCTGGTGCCACTTATCAAAGAATGATGGACCAGGTCTTTGAGACTTAAGAGGCAGAAACCTGGAAGTGTATGTTGATGATGCAATTGTAAAAAGTGTTCATCCTGAAGACCACACTGAAGATCTTACAGAAACATTTGCTAACCTGAGGAAATACCAGGTCAAACTCAACCCTAAGAAATGTGTCTTCATGGTTAAGTTTGGTAAATTCTTGGGCTTTATGGTCAGTCAAAGAGGGATAGATGCCAACCCTGATAAAGTCAAAGCTACACTAGATTTACCTGAGCCTTAAAGCATTAAGGACATTCAGAGGCTGACTGGAAGGATGGCTGCACTCTCCATATTCATTGCAAGGTCATCAGAGAAATCATAACCCTTCTTTAAGGTATTGAAAGGGAATAAAGAATTCAATTGGGGCTAAGAACAACATGAAGCATTCAATCAATTGAAGGAGCACCTGATGAAGCTGCCAACTCTTGCTAGGCCAGTACCAGGTGAAACACTGTTCCTGTATATTGATGTCAGCCAATCAGCTGTTAGTGCTGTCTTATTAAGAGAACAGGACAACGTAGAGCAACCTGTGTACTTTGTAAGTCATGCCCTGACAGGGGCCGAAACCAGGTATCCTATGATGGAGAAGGCTGCTTATGCAGTAATCACAGCAGCCAGGAGATTGAGGCCCTACTTTGATGCACATCTATTTGTTGTCCTTACTGACCTGCCATTAGAAAAATCACTTGAAAAGTCTTGCAGGTTGACAAATTGGGCACTTGAATTAACTGGGTTTGGCATCACTTTTCAACCAAGGACAGCTATTAAGGCACAAGCCTTAGCTGATTTCTTAGCTGAGTGTTCCTATTACGAAGAAGAAACCACCCAAACAGAGCCTTAGGTTGTCTATATAGATGGTTCATCAATAGATACCAGTTCTGGTGCTGGAGTAGTTTTGTTCTCACTAGAAAAGGATGTCATTGAGTATGCCAGAAAGTTTACATTTCAAGTAAAAAACAACGAAGCTGAATGTGAAGCTGCTATTGCTGGATTACAGTTGTGCCTGTCTATTGGAGCCACAAGGGTATGTCTTATGACTAAATCCCAACTTGTTGCCAACCAGTACAGGGGGGGAGTATGAGGTCAGAGAGCCAATTTTATAGGATTACTATACCAGAATGAAGGAGCTAGCTTCTAAACTACAGTCAATGGAGGTTTGTTTAATTCCCAGTAGAAAATATCTTGGCAGATGCATTGGCAAGACAGGCTACAACCACATTTCAAAATTTGACAAGGTCTATCTTTATGGAGGTGCTTCCTAAAAGAAGTACAGAGTGTGAAGCTATGTATGCCTTCCAGGTTGGTCCACCACCTTTGTGGATGGCTGACATTCTAMCCTATAAGCAACATGACACATTACCTTCTGACATAGCACATGCCAGGAAGGTCAGACTTTCAGCTCAGAGGTACACCATTATACATGGGGAAATGTACAGAAAGTCTCACACCTCTCAAACACTACTCAGGTGTGTTGATTCTGATGAAGGGAATTACATCCTTAGAGAGATTCATGAGGGGATTTGTAGACACCATGCAGGTTCAAGAACCCTAGTTCACAAAACCCTCCGTTTTGGTTATTACTGGCCAACAATGGATGCAAACTCCAAGAAGATGTTCACTGAGTGTGACAAATGCCAGAGATTCTCAACTTCCATCAACCAACCATCCAATGATCTGCAGCCAGTTCTGAATCTCATCCCCTTTGCTCAATGGGGAGTGGATATCCATGGTCCTTTCCCAAAGGCTCAAGGGGTAAAAAATGGTTAATTGTTGCTGTTGATTATTTTAGCAAGTGGATTGAAGCTGAAGGGCTAACCAATATTTCAGAGAAGGATGTCAGAAAGTTCCTATGGCAGAATGTCCTAACCAGGTACGGTATTCCTGTCTGCATAGTGTTTAACCATGGGAGGCAGTTCGACAATGATCCCCTGAAGGCCTGGTTGTCTCAATTTAAGATCAAGGTTGCATTTTCAGCAGTTTGCCACCCACAGTCTAATGGGCAGGAGAAGGGAACAAATAAGCAGATCTTGAATGGTTTGAAGAAGAAATTGGATGACAAAAAGGGTTTGTGGCTCCAAGAGCTACCAATCACACTTTGGTAATTAAGAACCACTGTCAAGAGGTCCACTGGACATTCACCTTACACTCTGGTGTATGGGACTGAAGCCTTGATACAAGTTAAAGTTGGCTCCACCACTTTTAGACTTTCTCAATATTGCCAATCTCAAAATGAGCAGACTTTATCAGAATGCCTTGATCTGGTTGATGAGTTAAGAGAGGATGCATCAACTAGGCATGTAGCATACATGCAAAGGGTCGCTTGATACTACAACAGAAGGGCAAAGCAAAGACCCCTTGCAGTTGGTGACCTGGTACTGAGGAAGTCTGCAGCAGTGCAGAAAGCTAGTATTCATGGCAGACTCTCAGCCACGTTAGAGGGACCATACCAAATCCACTCTTAGAGTATGGCTTGGACTTACAAACTAATGGAGCTCAATGGCACAGAGCTACCAAATATTTAGAATGCAGATCTTCTCAAGAGGTATCATGCTTAAGTTTGTACTTACATATATTCGTAACTTTTGTAAAACACTTTAGTAAGTTATGAAACTCAACCATGTAATTAATTTATATCTATATATATGAAGAGTCATTTTAAGCCATCTGGTTGTAATTTTTTTTCTTTTTCTAGTGTTTTATTTTTTCCTTAGTTTTGTAACTTGTAAAAGTATTTCATCTCCATTGAGATAAATACACAAAAAATCCTACTCTTTTCACAGGGTTAGGTACCAGACTGGTGAAGAGCAATCTGGTCAAAATCCTGCCTTTACTAATAGGGCCAGGTGCTAAATTGGTGAAGAGCCATCTGGTTAAAATTCTAATCTTTATGAGATAAGGTGTCATCCTGATTATGTCAGCTGACAAAAATTCTAGTTCACCAGAGCTAGGTACTAGAATGATTATGTCCCCTGGTAAAATACTATTCTTCATGAGAAAAGGTGTTAGTATGATCATGTCATCTGACTTAAAACCCTACTTCCCTACAAGTAGGTACTAGGATGGTTATGCCACCTAGTAAAACCCTGCTCCTTACACAAAGCCAGGTACCATAAGATTATGTCTTATGGTCTATTATGTGCAAAAAATTCAAAGGAGTTTTTCTCCAGGTAATTTGGCATAATTATTAAATGGTTGCATAAGTAAGTCATCTTACAAACATATGTGTTTAAAAATATTTTAATATATTAAATCACATAAGTCTTTGGGGGGACAACTAGTACCCCTGGTAGGATTTAACAGAAAACATGCATTTTTTGTTTTATTTCTTATGGCAAATCCATACATTAATTATGCAAATTCACAAATTTTTTGACAATGTTGTGGGTTTTTGATGCCCAGGTTTTAAACTTATTTGAATTAATATTTCATACATTAATTCATCTAAGTCTTTGGGGGGACAACTAGTACCCCTGGTACCATCTACCTGGTTGAATGGACCCTATATACATGTCACATAATGTCACATAATTTAATACCAGGATTTTTAAATATTACTGGGTTTATTTATGCATTATAGGCATAAAAACCAGGGTACTTCATACAATTAAAACCAAAATATTTAAAGCAAGTACTACTGCTCTTATGGGCAAGCTATTACATAAACCATAATGGTGGTTGCCTGGCTCAATTTGGATAAATTCCGTTATAAAATAAGTGAAGAGAGACGCGTTGATCAAACGGCTCTCGGAAGGAAGCGAATATAGTCGCAACCCCAACCCCTGAATTGTCAATACTTTAGACGTGCACAAGTC
>SNQN01005112.1:34552-46716 GCA_008642245.1 Bassia scoparia | reverse complement strand
TCATAATCTTAAATATTATATAATTTATATTACCATATTTTTATGTCTAGAATGCAAAAAGGGATAAAGGGTAGTGTTTTGTTATATAGAAGAAATGAAATAATGGGCTATGGGCTACTTTGTTTTAAGATATGTATWTAGATAATATCGGGTTTTCCGGTCCGGACCGRAAACYCGGAATACTAAATTTTATGGACCGAARACCTGACCTGTTAGATCCGGTCCGTACCGGTCCATACTCGATTCGGTCCGGTTCCGGTCCGAACCGAATTGTGTACAATCTTATAGATGAGGCTCGGATCATGAAAACTTCGAGTCGAGTTCGAGCAGGCTCGRCTCATTAAAAACCAACTCCCACCTTAAGTTGCACTAATATTCTTATACTCCCATCTCCGTTAGTCTCCGTGAACAAAGTCCGTTAATTTTAGGGGTATATGCGTCTTTTCCTCTTCTTACTTACCTCTCTCTGCCTCCCTCAAATCGGAACGACAAAAAAGATCAAATACGATCAAAACCAACAGCGGCAACAACAAACTACGGGGACAACCACCACGTGCAAGAGAGGATTGACCGGAAAAGAAGAGAGGAGGAGAAAAACCCGATCCAGAGACCCTAAAACTTCAAAAACAAGAAGATGAAAACCCTCCCATGAGCAAACCCTAGAGAGACTTTTCTCTCTCTAGGAATAGAGAGACTCAATTGATAATTTTCATCTTTTTCTTTGTTGACTCATACCTTATACTAATTTAATAATACACTAAGCATAAATACTTAACGTTATAATTTATTCTAATTGTGATATAAATCATTGAATTTTTAGAATACATATTATCTTAAATGTATCCGGTTATTATCTAAAATGTATGAAAATGAAAATGAATATAAATTGCGAAGAATGAGTGTAAGTTTTGATATGGTTCTATAACAATTTTTCATCAACACAAGACACTAAAAGTCTAAAAGCAAGTGTAAATCAAATACACTGCAAATTAACTTTATTTTGAAAAAAGGTATCAAATCAAACTATCAAATTTGAAAGTAGTGAATAAAACATAGTACTCCGTACTAACCTTGGATTATAATATGAGATCAAAAGATTCAACCTTTTATTCACGCTCGCAATGACCATTTCTGTAAACCAAACAATCAATTTGTTTCAAAATAACTGGATTCAACAACACCACACTGCATGTCGTAGYTCTCTCTCCTCTACCTGCTGCTTCAATTAATAGTACTTTTTTGCACAGTAAATTTGTTCAAAAATAGTCAGAAAATGAAGAGTTTAATATAAAAATGGTGGAATTAGGATAAATTAATGGCAAATGGTGATTTTTTCGTGAGTATGAAAGAGGTTGGTGAAATTTTGTGTTTGAAAGAGGTTGGTGAATTTTGATTGAATAGTAGTATGAATAATGTTTGAAGTGAAAGATAAAAAAGGACATGAATAACCGTTTAAATAATTGATTGTTTTTTAAGGATAATAATTGTTTCTTTTTATAAATGGTAATTGAGCGGAATAAATAAGGTTGCAATTTTTTTAGGATGTACTAGAATGTAGGATAATGGATTAGGAGAAATTTAAGAGCGGCAAATTCTTAGGTGCATCGAGTCCAATGATGCACATAAATTAGTGTGCACTAGATTAGAGTATCTTTTGTTCAATATAATAACTTTTTGATCATAATCGACGACCCTTATATTTATCAGTTATTCGCGTGAGATATATTATTTTCAATTTTTTTTAAAAAGTGGTTTTATTGAGAAATTTTTCCGGAAATGCTTTTAGATCAAAATTACAAGTTTCGTCTGTTTCCAAATATTATCTGATTAACCGTTCACACGAGGCTCGAGCAAATTTTAATTTAAAATTTTTTTTAGTATAAACGCTATTGATATAGCGAGCTATCAGTGTATTTCGCTATTAAAATAGCGTTATACTATAGAAGATGCCATATCAAAATAGCGAGTTTACTAATGAAAATAAACAATCCAACAAAGTTTGTGGATTGAATGTTTTCAGTGTTTCTTCCAAATTGCACTTTGAAAGCTCGATACCCTCTTTATCCCTTTCTCTCGTGCGCACTTCTATCACTGGTTCTCCTTCATCCGTTATTCGAGCGTTCCACTCATCTAGCACCGACGCACACGAACTCACCATCCTTCCCACCCAATAGGTGACGTTTAGTGTCATTAATAAACCCTAATTTTGCGTGTCTTTTAGTTTTACACTGAAATTTATGTTAATTTTTTTGTATCTTAGATGAATGGTCTTAAATTGATGATGCGATGCATGATGTTGGAATTAGTTTTTTGTTGAATTTGAGTTAATTGAGGCCAGATATATTTGACTGAACTATAATTGATTGCTTGTCAGATATTATGTAGTATTAAAGTGACTATTTTGAGACATAATATTAATTTAGAATGTGCATTAATTTAGCTTACAACATCTACTTTATGTTGTGTTGTTAGAATCCAATTTCCCCTATTATGTGTTGTTGGGGTGGGTAGTGTGTTGATAGCAAATGGGAGATGTGATGAGTATTTGGTGGTGAGAAAAAGTTTCTCTTGTGAACTCTCAAATGAGTTATTTGGAAGTAGTTAAGCAAAATATGTGGAATCATTGGGTGTGATTGTAGTCTTGTCGATTGAAATTCTAATGAGGTATCCCTTGAGATGCAAATTCCTTTGCACCAATTCCCTATAATGATGAAATGCATTGAAAGCCATGTGGATGGCCACATCTCGAATTCTTCAATGTAGTTCATTATTAAATGAATTGCAACCAAGAACACAACTTCCAACCATTATGGGTTCCATGCCTTATTTAGAATCAACTACGGGTTTCTGAAATGCTATGATCAACATAGTATTGGAGTGAGATCTACAAGAATGCTAGTTGATAATAGAGTTGGATTAGAAAACTTGGAGTTGGAAAACTGGAGCAAAATAATGTAGATCACTTGGATATGAAGACTTGGTGTTGATAGTGATTGGATAGGATGAAGGTGCCAAAGAGGAGCATGACATTGCCACAAATCTAGTGCTCTATCCCAAACTTTTAATGTGTCGAAGAGCCCGATCCCGCACATGGAGAACTTGGAGGACATGGTCTTCAGGAACATATCTTTGATGATGAATTTTTTGTTGCAGGAGTTTGATCTGTTAGCAAATTGAAAGATGTTGTCAAGTCTTATTCATAGTTTAAAACACAATTGTTTCGTGTTTTAAAGGTGAGTCGTCAAAGTAGGTTGTTGAGTGTAGAGGAAAACTAGTCCAAATGTCTGGAGGTTTACGTCCATCAAAGATCTCGTTCTTTCCTATTTTCCGAATTGTTAGGTATAATGGTCCTCATTTGAGTAGTTGTGTAGGTGATGTGAAGTCACTTGATCATCCATGCTTACCTTTGAGTTTGTTTCGTAATGTCATACAAGATTTAGTACGAGTTGATCCATTTTGAGATAGCAATATTGTACAACAACAAAGATTGATTCCACACTTTACGATTTAATATTGGGAGAGCGTGGTCGCTAAGCAGAAGGCAATCACTACATTTTTCGGTGAATTGGGAAAATCTTATGCGGACCTGCCTAGATTACATGTTAGCTTTGCAGGAGTCTAATCAAGAAAATGTGGTTCATTGGTGGACACTACAACAACTGATCCTCTGTTCATTTTTCAAGAGAGTTTTTAAGCTTTAAGCCTTCAATTGATGGATTATCGATTGTCGTTCTTTTGCTCACAATTGATGGAATCATTTGTACCGAGAGAATCAAGGAACCATGCTTCATTGCAATGGCAACATATTCCAATTTTCAGCTATTCCTCTTGCTTTCGCAATTGTTGAGTCAGAAAATAGACTCTGGGATGGTTCATGGCTTGCCTAAAAGGTGTTATCCATAATAGAAAGGATATTTGTATCATCTTTGACAGGAACATGCAGGTATTCTGAATGCAATGACATAAGCTAATATTGGATGGCAATATCCAAATACTCACTATCGATTTTGCATAAGACATCTTGCTTCTAATGTCAGTAGGCACTATGGGGTGCACATGAAGAATCTTTTCGGTCGATCAGCTGATGCTCGTCAGAAAAAGAAGTTTGATTACTGGTTTGATCGAATTGGTYAGTTGAAGTTGCCAGCTCGAGATTATTTGCAAGATATTCCTTTCCATCAATGGTCAATTCACCATGACGGGGGCTACTGATATGGAGTAAAACAACAAACATGTCAGAGGTCTTTAATGGAGTGCTGAAGGGGGTTCGATGCTTACCTATTAAAGCACTAGTTGAAATGACCTTTTATAGATTTAATCGATATTTTGTTACTCGCCGAGGTTGGAGTAAAGCTAGGTTAGATGAAGGCCACGAGTTCAGCACTTATGCGGATAAAGTCATCGAGGCAAACATGAAAAGTTCACTTTTCCACGAGGTTGGAGTAAAAAGGCCGTGCTTTTGGGTTTGAAGGTACATGGACACACAAWGATATGTGTCGTTTTTCTTATTTGTTTGCACTCTTTTAATTTGCTGGAATTTTTAATAAGATTGCTTGTTGATATATCTTGAACATATTCAAACATTGTAGGTACATGGGAAAGCGATTACATGACATGGGAAACATACAGGACAAGGGAAACATTTTTGGGCCAGTCTCGTTGAAGAGTTGCTTGGAGTAATAACACAACCCATCGATCCTGAAACCCAAAAATTTGCATTAAAGGGTTCAACAATAAACATTGCTTGGTTAAAAAGAACTTTCACCCAACTTCAAGAAGAAGTCGATGAAGTGACAGTTCAACGGTATAACTGAGCGTACATTTTGATACTGATTGGAACCATTTTGTTCCCGAACACGAGTGGTGCACGGGTGAGCTTATTGTACTTACCTCTCCTACAGGATCTAAAATAAGCAGGCAACTATAGCTGGCCTGGGGTAGTGTCGCGTTAGCTTTCCTGACCTTTATTGACATCTTTGTCGAGCTTGTGAAAAGGGGAGGACTAAGATGGGTGGTACATTATTGATTTTGTTGCAAATATGGAATTGGGAGCATATACCTATCGGTAGGCCTGAGATTTGTGGTATTCGGCAGCCGCAACCAGTTGATGTAGAAAATGAACAAGGCCCGCAGATTTTCAGTTCTCAGCATCAGCGTCATATCGATCCACTAGCTTGCACGTAAGTTCCTCTACTATATTTCTATTTAATGTTTTCATGTCCTTATTTTCTTCAATAGACATATTACTAGATCAGCTAAATTTTAATTTACATTATTCTCATCATTGTCAATCTATTTCTTATTCGCTTTTATAGTTGGCTATGTGTCCATATTTCTGGGAAGCACGTGACGAAATGTCTAGCCTACTATAGAGATGCATTGGACCACCAATGTATCAATGAGGTGTAGATCATGTTCGCTAATTAATTCATACAATCTTATGACATAATTTAATACTTATTTAATGTTTAAATGTGATGATGTGGCAGATGACTTGTGAACCGTACAAGGAAGACATCCTACGTAAGCTACCCGAGATATGTCACTTTGATCGACATGTTTGGCGTACAACTGCATCGCTCATTTGCTTTGATATTGTGGAGTTGTACTGCCCTAATCGAGTGATGCGACAATTTGGATATGAGCAACGGATTCCTACTTCGTGCAATACAAGTGACAAGCTCCACCACATGGACAGAAGGGGGAGCAACAAAGACTACCTTCGGGTTCATGCAACCTACATTGATGAGTGGGCAAGGCGTGAAGAGAGAATAATATCAGGGGACACCTACACAGATCAGTTTTTATCTAACTACATAACTTGGTATCGGAATATAACAAGGTTGCTCATCATCCACATCAGTTAGCACCATACTGTCCCTATCAACCGCACAACAGACCATGTTTGTATATCAATTAGCATTTGAGTAATTAGTATTTTTATACATTGGTTACTTTAAATTTTAAAAAATTTATGCAATTGTGTATTTAATTGATTTCTTCAAATAATTATAAATTTTTTATATGTTGCTTATTTCTTATACAGAATAAAGCTCTTGTTGATGTGGTACGGAGATGCACTAGAGCAGTTGAAGCTGCACAAGATTTGCCTCCAGATAAGGCATTGCCTTTCACTTTGAGACTTTACGGAGCTTGACTAGCACATGCGCTAGCACTTTGACTGACATGGGTCATTCACACCTCGTACAACAAGCTGTTTCTTGCGTTCTCAGGTTAGCCAAGTTACTCCAATGAATCTCCACAATACAACCTCCTTCTCGGGCGAAAAGAGGTGGAAAGGTAAAGGAAGGGATTTAGAGCCCTCGTGTTGCATTTCAACTTCTACACTGTCTAACACTTCTACTGCTCCCATATCGAGTCTCAGCCTCCACTCATATCGAGTGTGACACTCAAGCTACTCTTCATTACTCCTCTCATTGAAGCGAGGCTCTGATTCCGCTAATAATTATTGAACTCGACGCTATCCTTCCTAATACTCTCAAATCTCAATGAAGTCGCGGCTACTCTTCCATTATTTTCTCTTGAAAGCCGAGGCTACTCCTTACATGCTATCTCCATTGAAGGCGAGGCTACATCTTCCACCATTCCTTTGATTACAGTCGAGACTGTTTCTCCAAGTCCAAGTACTTCTTCACTCCTGAAACTGAACCTTTCAGTACTACTACATTAGTTGGATTCCTCGTGCAGCCTCTTTATCAATGTCGCAAACGTCAGAATGTGGAACAATCTCTTTGGACACAATTTCTGAGATTGAGGAAGTGTTTAATCATGAATGTTAAACTAGTTTGGTTTTGAAAACAAGTATTGCAATATAACCTGATTTTGTAATTTGTAATTTGACTATGTATTACTTTTGCTTTAACCTGAATGTGGACTGTAAATGTTAGTTTTAGTTTAGTTTTTTGGACGACTTCATGCAATAATAGGATGTTACAAGTTGATTGGTGATTCAAATTTTTGTTGAGAAAATTGGATGTTGGACAATTGGTTGCCATCTGCTGGTTTGATGAATAAGTGGTCAAAGTACATGGCAGGTAATCTGATAGAGACTGATGGCAAACCGAAACTTCTTGCCATTATTTACAGTGAACTCGCTATCATAGATAGCGAGTTACACCAATCAACAAACGCTATCTTATATAGCGTGTTCTTGGATATCCGTATCTTTAGATAGCGTGTTGAGCACAACACGCTATATTAGATAGCGATTTATGTGCAATACGCTATCTCTATAGCGTTTTAATCCATATCAGTACCAAGTAATAAATTAATGGTGTAGTGGTAAACTAGCGATAGAGGTAGCTGTTAGTGGTAGAGGTAATGTTGTGTAGGGATAACTGTAGTTGTCGATAGTAGCGTTGAAGTTGAATTTATAACTATCAGTGTTTGGCAAATAAGTAGTGGTTGAATTAGTGTATTATAAAAATATGGTAATTAAAAAGTAAATTGTAGCGTTTGAAAAAGCTACTCCAAAAAGCTAATTAGTAGCTTTTGTAAAACTCTCCTCAACATAACAAGCTACTGGAAACGTTAGTTAACCAAACAACTAATTTATGAAATTATGCAAACTCTAAAGCTACTAAAAAGTTACATCCAAACATACCATGATGGCTATTTAAAATATAGGCTATTCCAAATAGCGTTTTAAAACATTTTTTTTTTTTTAAAAAAAAAATCCAGACAAACTACTTATCTGATGTGGACGGTAGTTTGGTAATTTTTTCAAAATCAACGCAAATCGTAATTTTTGATCTAATTAGCATTTTTCAAGAAAAAAATCTTTCATTGATGTGATGATGTGATGATGTGAAAAGCGTTAGTTGTTGCTTTTTTTTTTTTTTGGGTTTTTCTATAAATGCACCCGAGTTTTTGCTTTTCTACAAAATCTAACATTGTTTTTCTTGTCTAAAAAATAAACCTCAGTTTATCCCGCTAACACATATTAACATTAATTAATGACTTTTAATTATTCGTTAAATGACACTAACATGGTTAGTGTGTCAAATGCTACCTTAATTGCTGTTTTTATTATTCGAATTCTTCCCTTACATCCTCTTTCAATTTTTTCCTGCATTTCTCAATTCCTAAAAATCGTCAATCTTCAACTTCTAGTATGCCTATTTCTTGAATTTTGGTTTGCAAGGTTGATTTTGTTAGCCACAAATGCAATTGTGAGATACCAAATTCGCGAAATTTAGGGTTCATTGATGAATTGAATTTTAGAAAGGGTTTCTCGTGCGATCAATGTGGCTTTTCAGGTGGCTGGAGTAGACCGATATCAAGGGAAAACAATGTACAGGCATTTGAGACGCTTCAAGCATGAAAGACAAAGTTGGTTGAATTGAGGAATCGTGAAGTTAGGGTTTGTAGTGTTGACAATTATGTTAGCATTTGTTGTTATTGAAGATCATAAGTAATGCGCAATTGCAATTATTACTAGTCGAATGTAATGGGTATATAATGAATGAATGTAATGCGGCAGTGTATTACATACGATTGGTAATTCTGGACAATTATGAATGAATGAAACTGGGTTTGAGCAATTTTTGTTGTGTCATGTTTGCAAGTAAATTAATCAGCAGCACACATAATTTGACATAAAACCATCATTCCAATAAAAACTATAATAGGATCTATGTTCTGCAACACATACTCAATGTAGCAAAAGTGTGAACTGATGTTTAAATACATACACAATGTTTAGAATCAACAAAAACATACTCAAATTCTGAGTTCTTCAAAGCGTCAACCCCAAATGGTCTTCCCACATCCGTTTCATTTCTGGGTGTATCAGCTGGGGGACAGGGATCTCAAGGCCATAGAGTCAGAGTCAGGAATTGGCAGATCGGTGCCTTTGTATGCCTTCCTTATATCTAGAATGCAGAATACCACGTCCATCAAGTCAGTGGCGTCCTTGGAGGCATGTAGTTATGCTTTGATGGCATGCCTACAAGGAATGCACTTATTTGCCATTTTCCACAAACACAGTTTTGTTGGTGAGAGAAGGAAGCATGCTTTGCATCTGAACTTCATATTCACCTCTTCCTGCAGGTATGCATGACACATTTTGAGTCTTTGGTTTACTTTGACATATGCATACAACAATTCTCAAACTCCTCTATGGAAGTTTGGATCTACTAAGTCCTGGCTTATGCACAGCAGCAGATTGATTAACACCCTTCCTTGTTTGGCCAAACCCAAAGATGGTTCTATCAAGCATAAACACACACATCTCTTTATCCAATTTCCTCAACATTTTCATAAGACCTATATCAGTTAACACATGCATTCATATTACCAAGGTAGTAATGCAAGCTAGGAAACTCAGGTAAAACTTACCACTACTTTCAAAGCATCACACATATCATTAATAACATCAATCAACAAACACTCATCTACATCAGCACTGTAACCTCAACAAAATAATCTCATAATTCACCCTCAACGTCCTGAATCCATACGCAATGTTCAAAAAACAACAAACAAAGCAACTAATACTCAAATTCATGAACCCTAACTGTAAACACTAAACGATGAAATTCAATCATGTATGATAAATAGAACACATTACACAGCAAACAAAAACATAAACAAATCAACTGAATTGAAAAAAACACCCGAAATAGACAAAACACACCAAAAAAACATAACTATAACAAATAATACTTAAAAAACACTAAACAATCTAAATAAACGAAATTGCAAGTACAGAAGACATACCTTCGACAAACTTCAATGGAAATTCCAAACACAAAGAATGAGTTGTTAATGACTTGTTATTCTTCAGAATTCAAAAAGTACAGACCGACTTGCAAGAATTCAGACGATTCAGTTTCTCTTCTTGGAAGGAAATATGGGAAATAAATCAAAGGAAGGCAAGAGGTTATGGTGTTTTGGAAAGAATTGAAACGATTTGATCAAATGGTTTTGGAAGGAAAGTAAAAAATTTTTTTTAAATGCCTTAACAGACATCTGGTTAATTCATACCAAACGTCTAAATTGCATTAATTAAGGGTAGTAGAAGCAATAAACAATAACTGAGGTGTATTGTGTAGACAAGAAAACAATGGTAGATTTTGTAGAAAACGGAAAACTCAGGTGCATTTTATAGAAAAACTTTTTTTTTTTTTTTTGCGTATGTGCAGCGAGTCCAATGTACTGAGAAAATGAATTGAATAGATAAATTGAGATTAGATTGTTCATTCTGTCGTTCACCACGCACTGCACAAGAAAACCCTAGTCGACGACGTTTCTTCGACTCTCTGTGTTCGCTGCTGCTGGTGCTGCGTAGTGTCCCAATCGACACCCAAGCATTCTTGTTGCGCTGGTGTGCTCTTTTGTCTAGGGTTCGTTTCATAAGGTATTCTTCTTGCTTCTCTCCTCTTTTTCCCCATTTTTGATAGAATTGTATTCAATATGATTTGTTCAACTATGGTCTGTTTTAATTACTTTGCTATTTTGGTTGAGTGAGTTTTGTTGGAATAGAGTTTTGTTTCAATTTCGTGTTCAAATCCTGAGTTAGTTTTGTGATGTATTGTTGGGGCGTTTGAGTGCTGCGATTTGGGGAGAATTGGCTGTAGTTGTGCAGATTTGAGGCTGAATTTGGGCGGTGGTTTAGGGGGTTAAACTGCAGTTGATACTGTGTTGTTTCTGCCTCTATATGTCTCAATTTGTCTCTATCCCAATTTAAGCAACACTACAATAATCGGTGCGAAAAACTAAAAGCAACAGTCTCAATTTTAGGGTTTTTTAAAAATAATTTAATCWAAATAGTATGGAAGTGTCATGTGTCAACAATGTGTGCAAAAACCGTGCTATTATTATTATGAATATAGTAATAATTGATAAATTTCAAAGATAGTTCATTTGATTATATTGATATTTGTTGATGGAAGCTTTTAGTGTCAATTTGTAGGGTATGATTTGTAATCAGTTCAGTGGATCAATCTAGTATATACTAGTTATGAAAGTCTGATTAATTCTTCTATATCATATTTTGATTACACGTAATAATTAATGTGATTATTTTTGGGGATGAGTTGAAGTTCAATACTTCAATCTCAGAAATTAAGTTAGATTTTTTGAACCTTGATCTCAGTTTTTTGAGGCGTATTGATTCTTGTTTTATTTTATTTATTTTTTTATTTTATTTTTTTTTGAATTTCAATGATATGTGATGCTTGCTGGAGGTCATTATTGGAATTGTATGTTTGTTAACATTTTTTTTTTCATTATTTGGTACTATATGGCTGTGCTAAATGGATGTTCTAGGTAGTTTTAGCCGATAGGATTATAGGGTGTGCAGCTAGAACATATTCAAGAATGTATTATACCAATATCCAAATTTAGGCAGGCTTAATCTGTACGTGGTTCCTTCAGTCGATAGTGAAAGGAACTTAAAGATCCCACATCCCAGAAAGTTAGTTAACTTGGGACCAAAGCATTGTTAGGCATGAGACAACCAAACGACTGACTAAGAAGTATACCTACAATCCCCTTTACTAGATAGAAGAATTTGCATTTTCATTTTGTATCTGTATATTTGCAATTTGATATCAWGTTCTAATATATAGGATGTTGACCCATGAGATAGTAGAGATTCTTCATGATGAAACATTRGAGCTTTATKAGCAATCTTACCAAAACAGCCTTTGTGCTGAATTGATATTAAACCTGTTTGTATGATCTTCTTGCCRTAGCTGTTTAATCAAACTCCAAATTCACTTTGATTGGCTTGAAGTATCAAGGCAAGTTTAGAAAGTTAAAAATTAGAGTACAGTTGTTAAAATATCTCCTGTTAGTTCTGTTAGATTATTCTATCCAGAAATGATCTTAAGCTGTTGTTCTGTTGTGTTCTAGCTACTGCCTTTCTGCGTTAATGATGCCACTTATACTTGAAGTATCTTTATACAACACTTCTGGGTTTGTCTTAGAGTTCCAATATCARAAGGTCAATAAGATAGAGGCATAGGYYCCAGTTTTGCTATTAGCCACTGTTGCTGCCTRAGGTTGTTGCTTGCTGGCCTTGTGTGTTGTATACTTCTCTCAAAAATGCTGGTATTATAGCTGCACTTCAGATACAACTTTGGTACAAATGAACCTGGTTTTTTACTTGTTTCGCACTTGAGAATACTCCAAATTCC
>SNQN01005112.1:0-13905 GCA_008642245.1 Bassia scoparia | reverse complement strand
GATTTGGTAGGTTTCAGAGCATATTCAAGTTTTTTTTTCCCCAAATTTATCTAAATTTTTGTTTTGAACTAATCAAATAAAAGGCTCAATAAACACCGGGTCAGCTAAGATTAATTTTCAGGTTAGGTTGTTGTCATTTGTCATGGGATTCTGGGTGCATGGTTCAATAAAAGTAATGGGTTAAGACAGTTTTTGCAGTCCAATGTTAGCATAATCATGCTTTGAGAAGATACTCCCCCCAAAACCCAAAAAAATAGTTTGAGAAGATCAGGCGTTTGCGAACAGACGCCACAGCTTAGGTGGGTGGTCCAAGATGATAATCATTCCGAGTCACAAGAATAACAGCATAACCCAATTTGTAAGTGACACTGAGCTAGTGGACATTAGCCACATGTGAAGTTTTATCCCCCAAATTCCTAAACTGAAGTGACACTCATGTTACTAAAAAGATGCTCACAAAAGAGAGAATGAAATACGCCTGGAAGGCTGAGAAGAGAAAAACAAAGAGTCTAGATGGCATTCAGACTTTGCAACTGTATTCACAGAAAGAGATATGAATTTGTCCAGATGCGCGGTTGCAGATAGGACTAACAACAATCTGCAGGATGGAAGATGGAAGAAACTAAAGGTAAATGGTAATCTGAAGATCTCCAAAGTTTAACAAATGAATATTAGCAATAAAGAAAAGTAAACGAAATGAGGAAGAATCAAAAAGCCAATAGTACATATTTAAAGTAACAGCAATTGTAGCAATAACTGTTGTAGTATAATGAAGAGGAAATAGGTGGTGATTGCATGCAGAAGATAACTTGCTTCTCACATAATAATAAAAGTTAAGAGGGAGTAAAATGGTGGTCTGAGATTTTCTCAATAGAACTTTTTACAGTTACTACTCAAAGGCGCAGGATTGTTGCATCAGGGTTGAAAAACAGAAAAAGTGATCACTCATTATGAACACGTAACAAGAACACCCATTGGGAGTGTGGCATCATGGAAGGCATGTGGCTTGTATGATATGAGCACTACAAAAAAGAAAAGAAAAAAATCAATTTATGTATAACATCCATATGATATATGACCATAGTCACCAACTCACCTAGCCTATTGGCTATGATCAATGCATCATTAATTTCCATGTTAAAAAATGTTCAGCAATAGAGGATGCAAAAAAAAAAAAAAATAAATTGATAAATGTAATATCAAAACTGTTTTTTATGGTTCTAAGAAGTTCAAAGACATACCAATTTCCCTGAGAACAGCTGAATGCTGGGACACAGCAAATTCCAGTCTCCAACTGACTTTCAGAAGGTAAATTTCCATACACTGACAATAAGAAACAAAAGGGGATGCCGAGGTAATCAAACGGGAAGAAGAGAAGAAAGAAAGAGAGGCGTGGAAACCTCCAAAAAGAGAAAAATATACCACATGAGGAGCCTATTACCTTATAATTCAGTCCAATTTTCCTCTTATGCTTCCCTTCAGAGCAGAAAGCTTAAAGCTTGGAGCAGAAAAAACAATTTATTATAGATAATCAATCAAAGTCTTAGGTTCAGTTAAGCTACATAACCAAAAGTGATCTATTCTGTGTAGTTATTCACATAATATCTTGCTACATCCCCTACGATCCGAGGAATCTCAGTCACCTGGCATAAATCGCATTTGGTTTCATATCTTTCCTAACCCCTTCTAACAAGTCAATTTGCGTTTTCCCGTCTACCTCAATTTGAGATCTCTAGATCTCACCTTGCCACTCTTGTACCGGCAGTTACTTTCCAGAGGCTACAATCTACTGCACCGACTTTTGAAGGATAAACTCCAGGTCTATTCTATCCCTTAAGAGTGTAATGATACCTACAGATCTCTTTCTAAGACAATTTTCCCCTTTGACAACTGTTGGCTTGATAAGAAACTACTTCCAGCGCATAGATATTAGTTTCAATATTATTTTCCACTACTCTTTTGGGCCACACCTTCAATTAAATAGAATAAAGTCTATAAACTTCTCACAAACTAGTTCATGAATGAGTAACATCTACAACAAGTTATTGAGTTGACTGTCTCTTCTTTGTTCTCCCTCAGTGGATTAATAACGGGGCAAGATTGATTTGAGTGTGATCATGACATAGTAAGAGCATAAATCTGTCCTGGTTTGCATTGCTTAGAAAAGACTTTTTAGAAGCTAAATGAAGGGTTCTTGTAGTTACTAACTTCTAGTTTCCAAAACCATAAGCCACCGCCAACGAAATTGAAGTAATCTATAGAACCAAACAAAATTCAAATCACATGCTCTTCCCTAATGAATTATGAGAATGGGACATCAAAATCCTATGAAACATTAAATTTGCATGTATGTAAATTCTAAGCAATTCACTCATTATGAGCTTGCAGGACACCTCTGACTAAAGAGTATGACTACCAGCAATTTCACAAAGGTGCATAGATTACATCAATCCACTCAATATTACAAAACTACAAAAGCGAATACCACCACATATTGATTTTCCCTTCCTAAATTTAATCATTAATGAATGCATCGAACAATGTAAATAAGTATTATTAAAGCATTTGGATTAATGACTTCTATTTTTATTTTATTTTTTGAGACAATTTATAATTATGAAACACAGAGAGAGTATGAATTATTATTTAAAATAATAGCGGCCTGAAATATTTAAGGATATTAGCAAATTTAAAACACAGAAACGTCAAATAAATGTGCACATATGCCTATAGAGAATACTTACTTCAGGAAAAGGTAAGACTGACTTCAAGGGAGAGAACTACACCTCGGCACAGAATCTCCTCAAATAGGGAACCCCTAATAGCCTAAGGAATTCATTACAGTCGCCACAATCAAAGGATATAAGCAAATTTAATTTATGATGTCGGGAAATTTGCGTGCCTTATGTGCTCAAACGTGATTCAACGTAATGAGACGCAGTTGGATCTCATAGAAGCCTATGCAAGTCTCTCTCTCTTGACTTCGCTTCCTTCCAGGTTGATGATCAATGCCACAACTCAGATTTAAGTACTAAAGGTATGATAGATCTCCTCTAGAACCAAAACATAAGAATATAAAAGCAAAATTCTTTTCCTAGATTTGAGCAACAACTTTTGCTAAACAAAGTGCAAAAACCCAATACATCCACTCCAATTAATGCCATTTCAGAAATGTGGCACTTGATTTTGAGCCCCACATCTCAAGATTAACACCTTGCGGACATCAATAATGAGCAACGAAAACATATTTTAACAAGTACACCTAACATAATATTGCTCCATCCCTTTCGATTTCCACCCCTAAACGCGTGTAATTTGAGAATGTGACACCATGAAAATAAAAACAAAAAAAAAAATCCCAACCACTTATTGGAAGTGTCTCAAACCAACGTAAGCACACTTTACTTTCATAGTTCCATCTTAAATCATTAAAATATGAACCGCATAGCCATTCCTATCTAAACTATCCTAGGATTTCTAGAAAAGGAATGTTAATTACATCCTAAGGAATGATTCTTATAACCAATCGAGACAATACTATGAAATGTCATAAGACAATTACTTGCCTTCTAACTGTTTTATAAAAACAAGTCTCGTGTATTCAAAATAGTCGTAATAAGAATTTTCATAGGTTAAAACAATCACACACCCCCTTTTATCCCCCTTTCTCATTTAATCATTATCAACATACAAACAATATTGCCAACTCTTCCCAAATTCACCAAACCCTCCCATTCTATCACCTATTCCCCCCAGAAATAATACAATTCTTTTTCTATCACACGTCATAACGGCGGTCCGCGATAAGAAAGACCTTATACCGTTTATCATACATTACAATATACGATTTGAAGTATCACAGCACCAACAGCCCACTGATCTTTAAGTTGTGGTTGCCAATAATTGTTTATTCTTTGCTACTGCTTACTCATTGGAGAGATTTTTCTATAACACAAAATTAGTTCAACACGAGCCAGAAAAGTTACAACCTTCCAGAGCGTCAAGAATCAATTTTTGCAAGCTCAAAGACAAGAAGCAAAAGGATGATCACCCAATATGCAATATTTTCCCGGGAAATTTTTTCCAAGCTATCAGAATAGACCCAACATACAATTTCACATAACCACATCAAAGAAAACACCATATCAACAAAATTTAATCAAAAGATGGGATCAGTAATGGAAAAACAGCAAAAATCCAAGTTAGATTACCTTCTTAAAATCTGCAGCTGTGACAGTCCCATCTTCAGAAACAGGAATTTGGTACTTTTTCCCAGTTCTTTCATCCACAATTACAAGAGATCCCTTCAAATTAGGTGGTGGGTTAACAATAGATTGCGATGAAACACATGATTTGTCCAGAACATCGCTGAAATTAAGGGGTGAATCAAATGATGAGGAGGCTGTCGAAAGATGAGTTGCAAGAACAGCTAATCTACCATTAGCTTTGGTTGAATAATCTAAAGTTGCCATTTTTGTGTTTTTTGTTTTCGATTTTGATGTCGCTTGAATACAATTGCGGAAAAAGGTCTGATGAAAATTTGATGATTGATATGGGATTGCAATCGGTTAGGAATTTGCACCGTTGAAATATTTATTTTGTCGTCTAAAATTGGCTATCGTCGTGTCAACTGTTTTTTTTGTGAAGTTATCTATATCCATACTTATTTGAATTTGTTGATACTTATTTTAACTTAAGAGGTATTTTATTTTGTGAAAGGAAAAACTAATAATTATACTTATTAGTATTAAATTGAATTTATTGACACTTATCTAAACTTATCTGAATTTATCTTAAACTTATCTTATTTAATAATTACTTAATAGAATAGACCTTAATTAGAATTTTTTTCTCAATTTTTTTTATTATGTAGTATGAACAAACAACCAAAGATTTTTTTTAAAAAAAAATAACAAGGTGAGATAAATAACAAACTCTATCCAAAATAACGAATCATATCCGCCCAAATTCTATAAAATAATTAAAACAATTTATTTAATCTAATCAATGTTATATTATAAAACAAACACTTAATTTTAATTTGGTCGAGTAACTTTTAGCGATGACTTTTTTGCCCAAGAACATGATTAAAAAAAACGATAAAATATATTTTTTAATATAGGGAAAAAAATATACTTCGTATACCTTATCTACTGCGTAAATAATTTAATGTGAAAATATTCTCATCTAAAACTTTTAACTTAAAAAAATATCTTGTCTGAATAAATAAAGACATAATGTTATAAACTAGAAAAAATTGAAAACTGTTATATAATATTAAGATATATTATTATGGGAATGTCCATTATATCCTTTAGTAATATTCTGGAATATTCTAAATTGTATTAGGGTTAATTGTTCTCCAAAAAAACCCTATATCCTCATGTATATATATGTATTCGCCATCATCTAATATAATACACCATTATTCTCTTCATATTTTCTCTCTTTCTCCTTTATTTCATAACACTATATCACCGCCAGACCCTCACCAACTGAACACACAATAAGAAACCACTCTACAATGATTGATTAACGATCTATATTGATGTTTCCGCCTAATCGTCAAAGGTTCGCATATAACTTATTGATTAATAAAATATATATGCTATGATTTTGTTTATTTATCGATTTAAGTTTTGACCTTATCATTATGTCACACTCTTTACATACGGAGTAAAATAGATCTCTTATTTTCCGATAAGTGTTTTTAATTGTCTTGTACTTTAAATCATATTTGCTTTGCTTTTAGATTAGAGTCGTAGAGTTTACAAACCATTTCCTTGTGATGGTCGGCATGGTCCTTTTGTGTTTGGAACTTCATGCTAAATAAACTTAGCCACATATTTTATATGCATGATCTCTCACGCTAATCAATTATAGTACTCGTATTTTATTGCATACCATGACTATAATTACTTGATTATNAATTTAAATAATTTGATAAAATTTAGGTTTGTTATTTATAATTACTTACACCTATACTTTGATATTTTTTTTATTAATCAATTACACTTCGGAATTTCATAACTTTTATCAATTTTGTTATGCTCATTATTTTAACTTTGGTTGTCGAAATTTCTATGAAAAGATGACAATTTGGAATCATTATTTCAAAAATATCAGAGAATGATGAATGGTGCATTTAGAAAACTTTCTAATTTTGCTAGCATGTGGAGTACAATTCATGTACAGAGATATTTGTGGTGAATGAAATTCACGATTTGGAATCAAAAGGCAAATAAAAAACTTACTTACATAGATAGAAAACAAAAAAATTATCTAAATAAAAATTAAAATAGAAAAAACAAAAAAATACTTTCTATTTAGAAAATCATGTTTTCTATGATATTCCACCATAATGAAATTACTAAATCTATTCGTCCCTGGCAGATGGGGGATAACTGAATTCATAATTGTTGTGTGTTTTTTTTATAAGAAAATAGAGTAAAAAGAACTAAAAATGCAATAATGTCTTTTGTAACTATTACAGAAAATATTTGAAAAAAAAAATAAACAATATAGATAAGTGAATATTGAATGATTTTTTTAAAAAACTTTGTAAAACAAATTAATAATTTTTAAAAAGAAATTCAAATTCTCAAAAAAGAAAAATACAAATAATAATTAAACACTTCTTTTCAACAAAAAAAAGTTGTCACATGTCATCATTCTTTTCAATTCACCGCAACCTACATGTCATGTTACTAAATACAAAAAAAATTATAAAAGGGAAGATATCAGGTGACATCGATCCTTTCAATTCCTCTGTTTTTTTTATGCAAAAGGGAGTAGAGACTACTCAAAGTAAACTAAGACAAAGAAAAATTAAGCTATAGTAATAGTCCTAGGGAAGGAGACACCACGAAAGTCTTCAACAAGAATGCGAGCCAGCTTTTGGGGAGGAGAGGTTCCAGTGATTAGTCCAGAATCAATGTCAACACCTTTGTTCGCAAGCCAATCAGCAGCACGATTGGCTTCACGGTAGCAGTGCGAAACAACAACCACCCAGCCATCTCAAGTGAGGTATTGTTTGCATTGGTTAACAACATGCATTAGTTAACAACATGCATTAGATGCCCCCGATAAGTGGTGTCATTATTGATGATTTGAACACAAGCTAAGTTATCGAGCCGAATATCGAGGAGTTTGATACCCATAGACCAGGCTAGTTGAAGACCATGTAAAAGAGTCGTGAATTCTGCAGTGATAACTTTGCAAATTCCAACTGGAGCATGATAGAACAACAAGCATTTACCAAGATAGTCACGAAAGATGCCTCCTGCACCAACTAGGCCTGGGGTGCCTCGAGCTGCGCTATCAGTATTTAGGACTGCCCACTCGTAAGGTGGTGGTAGCCATTGGATGTGAGCTTCATAGGAATTACGTTGAGTAACATCCCGATGACGAAGGCGAGTAAGAGCAGCATGAGCATCCGTAACTTGAACCTGCAGAAAGGCAAGCTTATCACTAGGGATTCCTTCACCATCTCGAAATAAGGTGTGGTTACGCCACCGCCAAATCCACCACAAAGCAATAGGAAAGATGAAAGCCCGGTGATTAGTGGCATCTGAATCAGGTGCAGCAAGATTTTTGATCAACCATCTGTGAAGATCGTAATCACCAAAGAAATCACTACGAAGAGTAGGGGGACAAATTTTATGCCATATGTGAAGTGCAGCTGGGCAATCTCGTAATAGGTGAAGGGTGGTTTCATCTTCCTTATTGCATATTTGACAAATTGAATTATCAAATAGTCTTCTTCGAACTCGATTGATGTTAGAATTCATCAAAGAGGATTTTCATTATTTCATGTAAAGTGTTTTTCTGAATGAATGATCACTCAGATTACAATGCCATATATATAGCATGCAACGTAACTAACAAAACCTCTTAGGTAACTAACTAATAACTAACTGCTTAAGCCTAATTAGCTAATAGCTAGGTAAGAGCCAGATAAGCTAAGCAGGAGCTGTATCCAACTGTATAGTCCAACAATTGACATTACTAAGCACTCGATCATGGAATACAAGACACAAGAAGTATTTTATACGATTTTGTGCTTTGGCTGACCAAATGAAATTCCATGGTTTGTCTCCTATGTTGATCTCTTCCCCTAGAATAATGCGCATGGCAGATTTGACGGAAAAAATCCAGAGGAAGTGCCATTCCAATACAAGGAATCTTGGACAACAGAACTCATGGCTAGTTTACATGCTTGTATTTTTTTGAGAATGTGTAAAGGGAGATACTCTCCTAGGAAGTTCCAATCCCACCCCTGATTCGCATTCCACACATCTGAAACAAGGAGATCATGAAGCTGAGCAGGGACTTCTTTGATAACCACATCGATTAGTGGTTTATCAATCACCCAGTTGTGAAGCCACAACTTCGTGGTGGCTCCATTGCCAATGGCAGCCTGGGCACCTTTGGTAATAGTGGAGACATTGGCCACTATACCCCTCCATAGATTAGAGCTATTGGAGTGGGTGCGAAACATATCAATATCCGCTCTCCCTTGGCAATATTTGGCTCGAAGGACTCTAGACCAAAGACTCTGGGGTTCAGTGAGGGCTCTCCAGCCCAGTTTGGCTAGGAAGGCAGAGTTAGATTGTCTCATTGAACGCATGCTGAGACCTCCATGGGACTTAGGCCGTAGCATGCTTTCCCAAGCAACAAGATGAATCTTCCTTGAGTCTTCAGTATCTCCCTAAATAATCCCCAAGTCTTTTTGTCTATGTCATCACATATACCTTTGGGGATAGAGGCAGTTTGCATGGAGTAGCTAGCAATAGAGGAGAGGGTAGATTGAGCAAGTGTAACTCTCCCACCCAGAGAAAGGAATTTAGACTTCCATCCACAAAGACGACGATCAACTTTCTCTATAAGGTGGGAGAATGTGGCTTTAGTGACCCTGGTATGAAGTGAAGTCATTGAGATATCGAGAGCATGGGACATTAATTCTCGAATGTCAGGGGTAGCGTTTCTCGAAAAAAACACTTTGGATTTGTGGAAACTGACTTTTTGCCCCGAAGCTTGACAAAAACGATTAAGAACACTACGTATGACTGCAGCTTGAGAAGTGGAGGCTTCGGCAAATATGACAATGTCATTAGCAAAAAATAATTTCGACAGAAGGGGTCCTTTTTTGCTTATTTGAATTGGGTGCCAATGCCCTTGAAAGATTGATTCTTTAATTGACTGGTTGAGTCTCTCCATGCACATGACGAATAAATAGGGTGAAAGAGGATCACCCTGACGAATCCCACGTGTAGGTTGAAAGGAAGAGGTTGGCTCACTATTCAAAAGAATTCGCATGTTGACAGAGGTTACACAATTCATAATCACTTCAATCATGGTACGAGGGAGTCTTATCTCATCTAAAGTTTCACGAATGAAATACCAATTGAGACGATGATAAGATTTTTCTAAATCGAGTTTGATTGCCATATAAGCTTGAGGGCCTTGCTTATTTCTCATTGAGTGAAGTACTTCTTGAAAAATGACTATGTTGTCAGTAATTTGACGTCTTGGAACATAGCTACATTGTGTGGGTGCTATGAGTGAAGGAAGCACAATCTTGAGGCGCTGAACAAGAATTTTGGTAACAAGTTTATATGCCACAGTACACAAGGCAATCGGTCTGAATGGTTGAGGATATTCAGGAGAGTCAACTTTAGGTATTAGTGGAAGAAAAGTATCGTTGAGATTGTTTGGGATTGGTTCACTAGCAAGAATGTCAAGCACCAATTTGTTGACACTAGGGACAATGAGGTGCCAGTACCTCTTATAAAAGATAGCTTGGAAGCCATCCGGACCAGGCGCTTTTAATCCCCCCATAAACTTTAGAGCAAAAGATACGTCATCCGGAGTGTAAGGCTTTGTCAATTTTTTCCAGTCATATGAAGGAAACAAGGGGAACAAATGACGGGGAAGATCATGATGTATTATTGCATTTTGTTCTTGAAATAATGAACTGAAGTATGATACAACATGAGCCTTCACATCATCAGGATTAGTGAGCCATTGATCGTCATTATTTATGAGAGTAACAACTTTATTCCTCCATCTCCTCACAATGGTGGACATATGAAAAAATTTAGTGTTGCGGTCTCCGTCAGCAATCCAGTCAGCTTTGGATTTTTGGAACCACAACATCTCCTCTTCATGCAAAATATCATCTAATTCCCTTCGCAATTTGGCCTCCAATTTTATTAAACTACGATGATAGACATGAGCCGATTTCTTTTGGATGCCTCCTAGTCGAGCCAGTAGCTCTCTTTTCTTTCGAAAATTGTTATGGAATACATCGTTATTCCATTCCTGGAGTTTGTTGGAGAAAGAGGGAAAAAAGGATACCAGAGGAGTTGAGTTGGACCAGTTGGTTTCAACAAAATCTTGGAACTTCCTATGATGAATCAAGGCGGCTTGAAATCGAAAGGGGCGTTTTGATTGCACAAAGGGGGCAAAGCCATTAGGAGACATTAGCATAGGACAATGATCTGATTGTATAGCCGGGAGGACTTTGGATTCCTCATTGGGAAATATGGTGCCCCAATCCGAATTGCATAGAAAACAATCGAGTTTGGCACTCTTACGAGTGTCAGGGGACAAGCCTCGAGCCCATGTATGGGGGGGGGGGGGCAGAGGAATGCAATTCCAGGAAGGACAAATCTTCGATCCATTGGTTGAATTTTTTTGCATGACGATGGACAACATCCCCACATCCGGTTCTCTCCCAATCATAGCGCGTGTCATTGAAGTCACCACCTAAGACCCAAGGTTTATTATGAGAAGCCGCAAAATCTTTGAGGAATTGCCATAGGTCATGGCGCTTAACTGGATCAGGGTTAGCATATATCGCCGTGAAGTACCAAGGATCATCATTGATTCTAGAAATTTCAATGGTTAAGTGTTGATTGCTACGATTTATTTCACCAATGGTGACCAAGTCGGTTTTCCAGTATAACCGAATTCCTCCCGAGAACCCTGAAGCATCAACCATAAGATGCCCACTATATTGGAATTTTCTTGCAAGAGCCTCAGCTTGATCACCAGGTAAGTGAGTCTCGACCAGTGCCAAAACTGATGGTTTATGAACACGGAGAATTTCAAGTAAAGTAGCTTGGAACGCTCGACTACCAGTACCTTGAGTGTTCCACACCATGAAGGACAATGGTGTGGCAGAGGGATTCATATTTGGGAATCTATTAATCATGGAAATAGAGATGCTAGGTAGCCTATCAATATAGGCTTCAGAAAGAGCTCGATAAATGGCTCTTGCTTTGAGAGGCATTGTCATGGTCAAAATTAGCTCGTTGTTCATCGGAGGAGATTCGAACCATGTCATGAGTTGGACCTCCAGGGTGTGGATCAGGGGGTGCATAGTCCCCATGTGTAAGACCTTCATGGGGTGTCCTACACAGATGGTCAACTCTGGGGGGAGGCACTTGTGGAGGATGGACATGGTGGTGCAAGAGTGATGGAGGTGTGGGGCTGAGATGAGTGCTAGAGTACTCACCTTAGGAATTGCGTGTGTTGGTTTCTTGAGAATAGGAGAAATTGGTGGACTTCAGTGGCTTGAGGTTGGCTTGAGGGGTTGGAATTGGTGTTGCAATTTTTTGGGAAGGAAAATTTTCCAAAGGGGAGGGAGGTTGTTGATTGCAATCAGAGGCACAAAAAGGCATGGATTGAGCATTTAAGTCAATAATTCCATTGTCAAAGGAATCTTCCTCTGTGGATGTGACAGGATTGATAGTTGGCTTAGTGTGTTTAATGCGTTAGTTTAGGGGAGCAAGAAGCTAAAGGAATAGTTTCGAAAGCTGGCATGGAAATATCATCCTCGATATTATTATCTTGGGAAGCAGAATTTTCGCCCAAATTATCTTCGGGAATGTTGTTGAGAATATGGAATTTGTTTACATCTTTGGAAATTTCCTTATTTGCTACATTGTTTGAATTTTGAATTTCAAGTTTTGAGTTGTGCAATGGGCCTGTGAGATTAAGGCCAGGGTCGGGCCTCGGGTTTTGAACAGTCTGCAGTTTGGGCTGTCCACAAGGTCTAGCCGGTTTATTGACCATCATCCAAGAGCCAAAATTTTCAACCGCCTCCAGAGGTGGTGGGGGAATCGGAGTATGGACTGAGGTGGTTGCATTAACCGGGTCATGAACTGCTTGAGAAATCAAATCGAGGCAATCTTCTTCTTTGTGGCTAATGCGACCATGATAGCATATTAGTTTCACTCCTTCGTACTGGATTTTCCAAATTTTCCCCCTCAACCAGAACTTGGATAGTAATGGTTTGGAAAGATCAAGCTCGATGCATAGTCGTGTGAATTGTCCTCTAGTGGCTGATGAAGTTGTGTGATCAACCTTGATGACTTTGCCAATCTTTGAACCAATTTTCTGAAGGAAGCCACTATCAAAGTATTCCACTGAGAGATTAGGGATACGCACCCAAGAGGTCAAAAAACGGATAGGTTCATTGTCAGGAACAAAATTGGGCACCCAAGGTCGAATGGTATGATCATCAATCAACCAGGGGCCATCACTGATCACATGATTGTAATAATCTTGGTTGGTAAATCGAGCAATATAGTATGCATACCCAATGTCAGTGAGTGTGAGTTGCCACTGGATTTGCCACTTTTTGGTGAGTCGCCGGACAAGGGTCATGTACCCAATATTTTTATCAAACATTTTGAGGATGAGAGAATTCCTCCAAGGCTGACGGAGTTTGGCTTTTTCCTCCTTAGTCAGGAGGATGAAGGGGCACTTAGGGTCTTCAACATAGTCATCAGGCAGCGTATCATCATCAGAGACAAACTCAATATCATCATCAGGGGAAGGATGTCGACGATGATTGGAGGAGTTTGGATGGTGGGCATGCTCACCATTTAGGGCATGTTTCAATGAAATTTTATGTCCATGCAGAATAGTCTGGGGTGGTGCTTTGGTCAACTGGTGTGGATCAACGTCCATATCTCCAACAGTGGTATCTTCTTCCATGGCATCATTGAACAGAAGATGTGTGATATTATGTTTTTGTTTCTTTTTGGAGCGTTTGAGTTGATCAAATTCGTCGGAGGGAGGAGGAGCAAGGTTTTCTTTGGGAGGATTCATAATTTTCTAAAAGTTATATTCAGTATATTTCAATTCCTCTGTTATGAAATGTAAAAAATTCATTTTAAACCAAAAAAGGTGAAAAGAGAAAAATGGAAATATCACGTGACATATTAAAAAAAATGGGGAAAGAGGGAAAATGACATGTGTCACATATTTCATTCAATTCCATTTATTCAATGTAGTAAATAAAATTTGTATTAGAAAAAATAAAGTAAAAAAGAAAAGGGAAAATGGTAGGAAAAATATTTTTAAAAAAGGAAAATTGAAAAGAATAAAGAATCTTTTACAACAAAAAAACGAAAAAATTTAAAGAAATTCGAAAATTGTCATGTCACAAAAATATAGGCAAAAAATATTAAATAATATGCTAGAGTATGCACGTGCATTTGCACCGTGTACTAAAAATATTACATACAAAATTTTTGGAACCATTCTATATCGTTGATTTTTCAAGAGATAAATATTTTATATAGTTGAATTATTCAGTATCGCTAAAAATTGGAGTCATTTCATATATATAAAAAATAAAATAGAGGTTTGTGTTAAGATTTAGGTGATGAAATAAGTCAGATATAAAAATTTGAGTACTCCCTCCGTTCCACGATTTTATAAAGTGTCGATTTTAACTTTTCGACGCTTTTTTCACCATCGATTTGGAATTTATGACGCTTTGTGAAGCGTTATTTATATATATATATATATATATATATATATATATATATATATATATATATATATATATATATATATATACATATATATATATATATATATATATAT
>SNQN01005111.1:0-45419 GCA_008642245.1 Bassia scoparia | reverse complement strand
ACGGCGAAAGGTACTCAAGGTCGGGCAGAACGTCTTGAAGTTGCTCTCCGTCCGCGAATCGAATACTTTACTTTTCGTTTACGAGACTATCGTCTCTCAGACTCAGTTAAAGTGGGGGGCTTCTGTAACACTAAAAATGTCTCCCCCCTAAATGGTAATCAATGATGAAAGTTACCACGTGTCGCATTATTCGAACTCGAAAAAAACGCAATTGAACGTCGTAATTGAAGCTCGAAATATTGTGAAGTCAAGTCACACTCGAAATCATGATGCAAAGGTCAAATACGAGGCAAAAATATTTTCTTTCGGTTTTCTCGATATCTCAAGGTTTTCAAACAAGTTAACGCTTGGCGATTCTCGTGCGTTTTGTTTTTCCATCGTGTTCCTCACATTTTTCTAATCCGCCAGTATTTTTTAAATTATTTTGCTGATTTTTCCTATGATTTCTATGAATTTTTTGCAATGTTTAAATTACGCGAAACCAGAAAATACTGAATAATGAAAATACGCGAAATGTTCTAGAATCTATTGGCGAAATGAGCGGTCTAAGAGAATTCCGTGATCTGAGAAAATCGGACGTATGCAAAGAATTATTCCAAATCAAAATATTTCAGTTTTTGGAAAAATATATACGCAAAAGGAGCGTATATACGCTGAGAGCAGCGTATACGCGGCTATGAGCGTAATATACGCTGCCCCTCAGCGTATATACGCTCCTAGGTATTATTCGAGTATAAAATTTTTTATCACGGTTGCTCTTGTGAGAAGCGTATATACGCTGAAGGATGAGCGTATATACGCTCCCATGAGCTATATACGCTCATCATGAGCGTATATAACGCTCCATCCTCAGCGTATATTACGGCTCCCTATTCTTCCTCGCGCCTATAAATACGTGCTTGCCTCATTGCGAGAAGACACACGCGAGTTTTTACACGTTTCCAACAGATTATTCAATACCATTTCACACACTCGACTTCAACTTCAATTCTAAGATTTCTTCATTCACAAAACCTTCATTCACAAACTCTTTCATCAATACAATAAAACACGTCATTTTGGCAGTTTTTCGATCGTGTTGACAAAGCGGAAAACAAGGTGAATTCTGGATTATCACACAATAATCCTCTCCACTTTCTTTCAATTTGATTATTCTGATTATTAGTATTTATGTAATTTCAACCAGTGTAGAAGCCGACTTTGAATCGATCATGTAATATGTAGGTTTTCCATACTGTTTCATTGTTTTCATTGTTTAGTTTCATTCTTTTTTCCATTTTCTTTTATTAGTTTTATATTATTCTTGTTATGATACTAATGATTACTGTTTCTTGCTTTAGCGATTCCAAGGCGAAAGATTCATTTGCGCTCAAAATGAACTAAACAATTGTTTATTTGTCTTATATATAGCGTTCAAGCGGGAAGATTCGTTTCGTTTCGTATTTACAACCTTACCTTTGTTTTGTTTGCGATTTAGGGTAAGATGAGTTTGTATATATTTTTGAGTCATATAACGTCATATTGTCATTGTTGTACTATTTTGTATTGTATATTGGGCTTGCTAAACAAAGACCGATTATGTGAATCACTTATTAACTAGTGGACAACCTGTTTTTAGGCAGCCGTTTAACATGATTAATACAATGGTCACAATTTCTAGGTTAGGTAGTCTCTTGTGATAATAGAAACATACTCACTTAGTAATTTTAGGGCTAGTGCCGCTAATAAGCTTGGAATATGTAAAGGTGTGTGCATCCAATAAATCGTGTTTAATGGAATTACACATGAGAACCGAGTAGAGGCCGCTACATGCGGCGAATTGGGTTACAGATCTGATTCGTACCATGTCCCGAACCACGCTGGTTACTTGATTCGGCCACGCGTGTCCTAGGAGTGCCAAGTTGTTTATCTTCGCACCAACGTATCGGTCGGCGATCCCGCCGCCGCGAAACTCCTCTGCAACAAGATACACTACGCTTTCTAGCCAGGTGCCAAAACAATGGTCCCCACATCCAATCAAGAAAACCCAGCGTGTCTCGAGAGGAAGGTGAGCGAGGGGTGGCATCCCCTTATCGGACAACACTACCCCAACGCACTCACGTGCTGGATCCGTGGCTCAAGCCCACCGCAACTAAGCACCTCGGTGAGTACCAAAGCCGCGCGCCGCCTATAGCGCTGAGGGCGCGGCCCAGTCCTACACCCCTGTACCACCAACTCCATCTTCAGTAACAACAAACAATCTCAACAACAACAACACAACAACAATAAACAACAACAACAACAACAACAAGAACAAGAACAATCAACAACGAAACAACGACAGACAACGATCTTTCTCGTCCCTCCCTCTAAAAGGGGAGGTACGTCTTCTGCCCCTTTTGATATTGAAGAGGAGTTTAGACTCCTTAATTTGAGGATTGATGACATCCCTCGGCGAGATGAGGGTCGGATCGACCCCTATGTGAACTATCCATATGAACCACCCYAGTTGGGACCCGTCCTAAATTGGAATCYGGTTCWATTGGATGCGAGGGGCGATGCCATCCCCCGTGAGGGGAACACATACCCGTATTGGCAAGGGCCGAATACCTTGTCCACCCCTTCRCCTCAAAATCCCCTTTATGACTATAGGGAGATGTGAGGTTGTGACTACCGTGGGGACCCCGTGTACCYAATGTCGAGGCATTGGGTCTCCGGTTTCCCTCCCGGATATTTTGGTGGGTGGGAACCACATGGCCCACTTGCTTCATGGGGCACGAGATCCCACTAGTTAGAGTACGATTGGGACCCACAAGATTTATCACAACGCTCAACCGCCACCTTCAGTCACATTCTCCGCTCAWWTCACCTTGGAGRACGGGGATTCGGAGGGTGACGAGTGACCACCYCCCCTTTCGCCTTTTAATCCCTCCCCCCACCCTTTTCTAGGTTGTTTTGAGTGCTCACCGGGACGGTGTTGGATTCCWGTTTGGGGGGGTGACTCGTAGAATTTATTGYATCTAGGGACATTTGGGTGGTCACTTTGGAGGTATGTGTGTGGTCCTTAGTGTCGTTGTGTGTTGTTTCTTCTTCTCTCTTCTCATAAAAAAATCTTTGGTGAGTAGTTTTAGTGTAGAGTAGCTTAGGTAGCTTTCGGGATTAGTCGATTGAGTTCCCTTGGTGTATATAAGGGGATAAAGGGACGAAATCGACCCCTTTTTGGACACGGTCCTTCAGCTTAGCTTCGCGATGGCTATGACGAACCTTGGACCACCGTCCCACATTTGTGACTAATAGGCTTGTGGAGTTTTGTGATGATCTTGCAKGTACTCGAGTTTGGAGCTTTGGACTCGTGGTGTGTGAGGTATTGGTTGGTATTTGGTAGAAGCCCCATGGTGAGATCTTTTCACTACTCCCCTCGCCATTTTAATTTAGTCTTGTATATAGTAGTTGTATATATTTGCTTGGGCTTGTGGTTGGTCAGTTGTCCYCGTGCCTTGAGCACGGGAGGATTGTGTATACATATGCCTTGTCAAGGCGATCTCTGGTCCGGTGTTGTTTTTGGTGCTATGAGCTAGAGGATTAGGGACGTGAGTTTGGATATTAAGACTTCCTTGATGGGGGGAATTGGGCATGAGACGTAGCATTCTTGACTAAGATTTGCTTGCTCAATTGGGTCTCAGTGGTGAGCCTTTTAGCCAAGCTGGGTGTAGCCCGATTGAGGACAGAAACCTACCTTGAGGCACTTGTTGAAATCACCCTTGTGAGGAGAGTGAGTCCATTAGAGCCCCTTAAGCACAAAAGTTCAAACACTTTGATGTAGGTCTTAACCATCTTAGCTCACAACCTTCCCAGGCTTAGACCGAGCTACTTTAGGAGTGGATAGAGGCATTCTTTTGACTTAGTTTGTTTTTGTTTTCTAGGGTACATAATTTTACTTTACACCTTTGTTTTTGGTTTCATTTACCCATATTGAACCCCCTGACTTCCCATTTCCTTTTCTAACCGCATTACAAACTTAAGCCTGATATTTGCTTTACACCTTAGTGATAGTGAAGCAAGACTTAGGCTATGTAATGTATGAGTTTCATTGTGTTAGTCTGGATGGTTGAAGCAAAATAAGTTTTGAGCTGGCATTAGTTGAACCCACATTAACTCAAGGTGTTGGTTAAAAAAACATCTAAAAAGTCTTAGTTTTCGTACATAAATAAAGAATGTGTTGATAAGTGGTAAGCTTTGAGTGAAGTTTTTTTTTTTTGGGGGTGGGGGGGGGGAGAGGGGGAGTTGTAAAGTGAAAGTGGAAATTTGGGTTGAGTTCATAGAGTGGAGTTGTGTGTTTTTCAAGTCAAGCTTGCTTAGGAATTTACCACAACAATCCCAATTGATGTTTCCCTACCTTAACTTACCATGACATTAAACCCAAAAGTCCTCTTCGATCCTAAGGAGTGAGTCATAAAGCGGGAGGGTGGTCGTGGAGCCCCATGTCTAGATGTTCAATGTGCAAGTGGAGCCGAGCTAACATATGAATGCTTTCTTTCTTGAGCCTCGGTAAAGGCTTTTGATACAAGCCTTAGTTAGGGAGCTTGAGATTGGGAGGTTGCTTTGGTGAAGAGCAAGTGATGAATAGCCATGGAGTGAATGGGCCCTTAAACGCCCACTATCTCTAAAGTCCATTCAAGGATGGAAAACTTGCTCGATTCCTTACTTGATTGGAGTTGATGTGTTGATTCCTACCTTAGTTTTTGAATGATGACAAACTACATTGAACTATCTATTGGCATGCAAGTTTTGTTTGCATGTACATGTACAAAAAGGCACAAGTCAATGGATGATAAGACGAAGCTCATGAAGCCAAGTCTTGATGTTTGCATGAAGACCAGTTCAGAAGAGTCATAATCTTAGGTCTTAGATGCAATGTAAGTGGTATTTGGATTGTACAAATTGATTATAAAGGTTGAGTTAGAGAGATGAGCTAGTTGTGTATGATAAGGAACCTTGGTTGCTTATCATATACAACTACAAGTAAACTAAGTTGGCTAGAACAGTCTGGGAACAGTTCTAAACCAGTCCTCTCAAGTTTACTTCTCAACATCYGTGTTTTTGGAAAGTTTCTTTCCGTGTAAAATGTTTTTGAAATACACGGATGGTTAACATTTTCCACAAGCAAGATATCTTAAGTATGGTAAGTGTGTTATAGTACTGTGTATTGTACTGCTTTTATTTGATCTCAAATAAAATCAGTTGAGAATATTTTCCGTGGATTATTACCATTCTCCCGAGGAAAATATTCTCACACAATATTCTATAACATGCAAGCCAAAGACTTACTTAAGATTTCTTGCTCGTACCGAAAGCCTAACACTTTTGCACGAGCCATTTTTAGAAAAACATAAACTGCAWAAGTTCTCTCTCTCAAAGCTTAACCTAGCATAAATCTGATACCACATTAAGGACTGAATATACTCTCATTCTAGCATTAAGGGTAATTGTTTTTGAGAGACAAAGTGTTGTCATTTGAGCAGATTGTGAGTTTAGTTTGCTAGGGAATTTAATCAGGGATCAAGTTCAGTTGAATCACCATAGTTGGTGATTGAGTCGAACTTCCATAGATGGAAGTTGGGGGATCTTTTGTGCATAGGTGCATAATTAGATCAAGTGTAATTTTTTGTTATTCTGAGTTGACTAATAAAAAAGTGGGTGAGTGGAGGACGTAGACTTATTAGAAGTCGAACCTCGTTAAATCTTTGTGTTAGTTGTTTACTTCTTGTATTTATTATTACGCTGCCTAAGAACTAGTGCTCAACTGCTCTTAATCAATCGAAAATTTTATAACACTTACTCTATACTCAATTCATCCCCCCTATTGAGTATAACTTGCACTTTCAATTGGTATTAGATCCTAACTTCTTGAAAAGGGTAACACCTAGAGAAGGAAGAAAAGATGAGTACTCAATTCCAAGAGATGACAAACGAAAATAAAGGATCAAGGTTGCCCAAGTTCAATGGGACAAATTATCCATGGTGGAAGATTTACATGCAGAAACTTTATCATTGGCACTGACTATGAGTGCTGGATGATAATCAGGAATGGTCCAAAGAAGGTTGCTGCCAACACAGACGGTACAGAGAAGAAGGAGAGTGAATACACAACTACAGATCTAAAGACTCAAGGCCATGTCTYTTCTTCAACAAGGTATTGCAGATAATGAGGTAAGYCGTATTTTAGCATGCTCTACGGCTAAGGAAATATGAGAAACCCTAGAGTTAGCCTATGAAGAGACTAGTGAAGTCAAGAGATYTMAAGTGGATATGCTCATGTCCAAATATGAAACCTTTGACATGAACCGAGATGAAAATATATATAAGGGATATGTTTACTCATTTTATGTCTATTATTAATGAACTGAAATCTCTTGGCAAAAGCTTCGCTAGTGAATATTTGGTCAAAAAAATCTTGAGAAGTTTGACAGGTAAGTGGCTACCCAATTAAGGTTACTACAATACAGGAGGCCAAGGATCTATCCACCTTTACCGTAGAACAACTCATTAGGTCTTTAATGACTCATGAGATGTTGGTTGACTTAAAGGAAGAAAGCACAACCAATAGTCGTGGACTAGCCTTTAAAGGAGAAGAAAATGAAGAAGACCTGGATGAGATAGGTCTCATGGCGAGGAGATTTGAAAGAAGTCTCAAATCTCAGTAAAAGGGAAAAGCTTGGAAGAACAAGGGCAACACAAAGAAGACCAGTACCAGCATTACATGTTTCAAATGTGGTGAAACTGGACATATGATCAAAGATTGTCCAACATGTAAAATGAAAAAAGGAGGAAAGAGAGAGAGGAAGATAACTAAAAGAGCCATGCTTGTTGCTTGGGGAGATTCAAACTCAGGTGGTGAAAGTGAGGAGGATGAGGCTCTTATATGTGTGACTACAATGTTGGGAGACGTAGACAAGGCAGACCAGTTCCAGAAAGAAATGACACATGTGTCTCATGGCAGGAAGAAGCTCTTCAGACGAAGAACAGGTAACTATCTCTGACATGCAAGAACAAATGATATACTKTGATAGAGATGAATTATTAGGTTTTATAGATTCCTCTATAGAACAAAACATTAAAGGAAATGCTACTTATATAGCTAACAAGAAAAAGTTAAAAGAAGCAAGACGAAATTTAGATTTGAGTGAATGTCGTTCTACTGAATTGGAACTTATTTGTACWGAACTGAAAGAAAGGATTTCAGATCTTGAAATAAGTTTAGATCAAAAGAACATAGAACTTGAGTTGCTAAGACCTCAGTCAGATTTTACAAATGAATTTTTTTAACAAAACAATGACAAAGGTTTTAGTAAACTTAAGGAGGCTGAAATTGAAGGAATAAATTTTGAGCTGCTCAAAAAGAAAAGTTTTACTCTAGAACATGCTGACTTGATTTTAGCTCATCATTATATGATTGATGATGTTGAAGAATTGTTCAAAGAGTATGTGSAATTAAAAACTTCTCTTACTAGTACAAGTGGTTCAAATGTTAATGTCGAAGAATTGTGTTTGGAATATGAGGGTAAGATCTGTGATTTACTTGTAGAAATATTTGAATTAATGAAACATATCAACATTGAAGTTATTTCAAGTAATCATGATGTTGATATTGAATCTTCACAATTAAAATATGAAGCTAAAATCTGTGATCTTCAAGCCGAAATATACAAGCTACAAAAAGGCAAAAACATTGAGACCACAACTGAACCAGACCTTGACCTGGTTTCAAAACATAAGGATGAGCTTCATAGGGCAAAGTAGGATCTTGCCATTGCTGCAAAATTTAATGAAGCTCAACTTAAGAAACTTGAAACCAAGGAGCAGGATCTGAGTGACTGCCTAAGACAGATGAACAGGTTGCTCGATGCTTAGAGTACTCTAAACATCCTAACCTCACAACCTGGTAATTCTCAGAGGTTTGGATTAGGGTATTCTGGTTCCTGTTCCCAACAACCACCAAAGTTGGGAAGAGATGAGACCTGGATTTCTGAATTCAAGAAAGGTAAGTATGTGTTTGCAAAAGACATGCACGTTTGTACTTACTGTGGTAAGAATGGACAGATGATTGATACTTGCTGAACTAAGCAAAAACATGATAAAAGAAATCAGTCTCATGTCTGAAATGCTCAGAGTCCTAAAATTCATATACAAAATTGGTCCAAAAAGGAAAAGCATGATAAAACAAAAGGGACCAATGTGAAACAAATCTGGGTCAGAAAGGACAAAATCAAACCAGTTCCTAAGGATAAGAAACCCAAGAAAATCTGGGTTCCTAAAACTAAACCTTGATTTGTTYGTGCAGGTTAGAGTGAAAGGAAAGCCATATTGGTATTTGAACAGTGGTTGCTCAAGACACATGTCCGATGATAAAAGTCAATTTCTTTCATTCATTGCCTATTAAGGAGGAAGTGTCAACTTTGGGGATAATAGCAAAGGTTTGATCAAAGGTATAGGTAAGGTTGGTAAGACACTTTCTCAAGCGATTGATAACATAAATTTTGTTGAAGGTTTGAAACATAACCTCTTGAGCATTTCTCAGCTATGTGACAAAGGAAACCATGTTGAATTTGAAACCAATCTTTGTCACATAGTCAACACTGAATCAAGGGAACTTGTCTGTAAGGGGTTTCGATACAATAATGTTTACATAACATTCTTGAGTCAGATTCCTAAGACCAATGCTACTTGTCTCAGTGTTGTAGAGGATGACCATTGGYTGTGGCACAAGAGACTTGGACATGTAAGTTTCTCTTTGCTAAATAAAYTGCGATCTTAGGATTTGGTTACAAGTTTACCTAACACCAAGTTTGCTGCAGATCATATTTGTCATGAGTGTGCTAAATGTAAGCATGTCAAGTCCTCTTTTCAGCTAAAGAAGGTTGTAAGCACTACTAGACCATTCGAACTTGTGCACATGGATTTGTGTGGGCCCATGCGTGTGCAAGGTCRAAATGATCATAGTTATGTGTTYGATTTGGTTGATGATTACTCTTGTTTACTTGGACAATATTTTTGAAATTTAAAAATGAAACTTTTGAAGAATTTGAAATCTTGGTGAAACAAGTTCAAAACAAGATTAATCACCAACTAGTTTCTATCCGATTTGATCATGGTTCTGAATTTGACAATATCAACTTTGTAAGCTACTGTAATGATATGGTGTAACTCACAACTTCTCAACTCCTAGAACTCCACAACAAAATGGAGTAGTAGAGAGGAAAAATCGCACTCTAGAAGAAATGGCAAGAATAATGCTTCTAGAGAGTGGTTTACCTCGAAACTTYTGGGCCGAAGCTGTGAGTACTGCGTGCTATATATCTTAAACAGGGAAATGTTGAGATTACTTCTGAAGAAAACTCCATATCAGGGGAAGAAAACCAAACAGTTCACAGTAACGTGTTTTTGAGTGCAAATGTTTTGTACACAATTATGGTAAATCCAGTTTGGACAAATTTGACCCTAGGAGTGATAAGGCAGTTTTCGTTGGATACTCTTCACATAGCGAGGCATATAAAGTGTTCAAAAAAAGAACCTTGTGTGTTGAAGAAAGTATCCACGTCTTATTTGATGAGACTAACATGTTAAGCAAGCATGTGAAGGTTGATGATGCTGACAAGTTCGAGATCGAGAGCTTTCCAATGACATATGGCACGCCTCAATCGGAGCTCGACATCAAAAGTTATGGCCGTTTGAAAATGAAGTTGACTTTTGAGCATTCACTTATGTGACTTTAGTAATGGCAAACTWGTAGTATTTAGCAAAACTTGTTAGGGAGTAGTATATATAGATGTGTGAGGAGAGAGAAAGTAGTAATTGTAGTACTTCCTCCGTAACAAATTAAAGCCAAAACCAAGCAGAAACGCAAGTCCAAAACCGGATCCCAAACCGATCGGTTTAAGTGAACCGATCGGTTTGAACACCTGAACCGATCGGTTTGAGTTGCAAACCGATCGGTTTGAGCTGGTTCTTCGTGCTTAGCCTATCTCCGCTCGATCCACGCCTCGTGCTACTCTCGTGAAGCTCCATAGTGTCTCTAATCATCCCAAAATCGATCCAAAAGCTATGAAAAGATCCTGAAACTAATCAAAACACTAAATACACAATATTAGTAGCAAAAAGGCCTTAAGGAGGCCAAAATCAACTAAAATGACAAGAGAATGAGGGGGAAAAACCATACAATAATCCAATACATCAGTACCCTAGTTTTGAGTTTTTGCAATTTCAATTTCATGGCAATTCCTTTGTTTTCATGCTTAACTCTTGTTGTTTTCTTCTTCTTTTCAATGTTTTGTGAGTAGTCTTCATGCCTAGGTAATTACGAACCTTAATCTAGTGCAACCAATGTCATGATTATACTTACATGCTCAATCTATGATAAGTTTCCCCATTGTTGTGGTTTYCTAAGCTTTCTAGTGCAATTTCACCAAGGGATTGGAATTGGGAGGTTGGTTTGATTAGTTAGTGAAGGAGTGTTCATCCCAAGTTCACCAAGGGATTGGGTAATGGGTTTGAATGGCTAATCTCATATATTTTGAAATGAACAAGTGAGGGTGAGGAAGGGATTCCAATTCAAGCTTGCTTTTGGATGATTGAAGGATTTGTGAAATGAATTCAATTGAATTTCTAGATTAAGATTGCAATGATCATTGTTTTGGGTTGAGCCATCTATTTTATTGGCATTGGTTGCGCAAGATTAGGGAACCTAGTGATCCTAGGTGCTAGTCCTTTAGTTTTCAAAGATTTTAATTCAATTTCCTTGTTGTACTTAGTACAAAACCATTTTCCAAACATAGTTTTCACCCCAAATCAAGTCTTAAGCCTCAAGTGTACGACACTTCCTTGTGGATCGACCCTTTGCTTACCACTACACTAGTATAGTGATTAGTTAAGGTTTTATAAATTGTATTTGCACGTCCCTCCTCCTTGGTTTAGTTCCAACGACCCAAGGGGGAGCGCGTCAAAAATGGCTCCTAATGTTGTAGTGGAAGTCAAGAGGAKGTGAATGCATGGAAATAAACTCATTATGGAATAAAACTGAAGCTTAAAACAAACAACAATAAAGAGAAACAAAAGCTACCCATTGAAATTAGGGATAAAGTCAGAATACAACTGTATCATAGGGAAGGATGATTACCTCATGTTTACACAATTGGGATAACAACGAACACGCTACCGATCCATTATAGGATGAACTAAGCTACACTACACTATGCTACGCTAAACTATACTTGTTGGCTACTAAGCCAAGTGTGGCTAAGGAAAGCTAAATGMTAAGAAAGATARATGTTTGTTTGATTGTTTTGTTGTTCATCCTATCTTATGCTCCATCTTCATCTATTTATAGGCCTCGATGGTGGAGATCATGGGTGGTTATTAGCGATTACCCCTTTGACGGTTTCTTGGCGCTCTTTCTTGGATATTTGAATCTTCGTGCTTTCCCTCCAAGTCTCCTTTGTCGCCTGATGGTTCATGGACCTTCTTTTGTTAGGTCATTTCTACACTACTACATTTTATAGCTAATTTAATGGTCTAATGTAACGATTAGAGATAAGGCAACGGTCWAATGCAACGATTAAAGTTAATGTTACGGTCTATTTCAAAAATTAGAGCTATTGCAACTTAAGCTAGGTGGGCCACTTCTCCTATAATCCCTTCAAGCGCTTGTGTTCTTATCGCTGGACTGAATTAAGTGAGAAGCGTCAAGTATCATTGTCGCCAGTCTTCTGTCCTTGCTAATCATCGCCAATCAAAGTTACTCGTCAAGCTCTTAGTTTCTTTACTACTTTATTAATCATCAAAGTCAAACGATAGATATATTTTTAAGCAMTAATAGCCATCACCCCCCTTTTCTCACTTTTAAAAACACGAGGCTTCTTCACACCCAAGSGCATCTCCAAGCTCACCTCTCCTCCCTTTGAACAATCTCAGTTCTTGATCCCCTTTGATTGAGTAAACATTGAGGAATTAGATCCCCTCTTCCTCTTGCACCCCTCACCATTGGAATTAAGCATACAAACCAAAGCTCCAACCCTTTGACCAGTAAAAATGAAGTCATGAACTGTTCCAGAAGTGAGGAGGTTGGAGCAGGCTTGGGGAACACCAAGGTGAAATAAGTCAAGCRAAAACCCAATGAATGACTTCTCACGATCATTATCCTCAACGTTGTGGAACTCAACTATTAAAGGCCCGAAGTCGTACATGATTGCAAAGCACGAAGGAGAACAAGGATTCGAAGGACGACAAAGTTAGGGTTTTTTGAGGAGAGAGAAAGGAAAAAACGTGAAATTCGAAGGAAGAAGTTGGGAATGTTTTAAGCAAGGAAACAAGGAATTAGGGTTTGAATTGATAATGAATTGTGAGGATGAGAGCGATTCAACGATCGCAGGTGAGAGAGAAGATGAATTGCAGCGTTAGGGTTCTTCAATGAGTAAAGAGAAGATGAAATTGGGATTGTCTAGTGGATGAATTGATGAACGTAGTTGAATAAAATAAAAGGGGGGGGGTAGGTGGGGTAGATATTTTTGTGAAATCATTAAATTAGGGTAAATATAATTAGAGTAAATTTGAAATAATTGGTATTAGGAAGATAAGTAAGGGTATATAGTCATTTTAGCATAAAAAGTTATCAAATAGGGAAAGAAGGACAATTGTTGAAAGTTTTTTTACTACACCCATTTTAATTTATAGGTAAACTATTGAAAGTTTTCATTACAAAGACAGTAATAGATTATTCCTATTTTTTCCTAATAATAAATGCATAAGAAAATGTCAGAAAGAAGTTATTCTATTTAAAGGGCCTTTTGTGAAATAGTACCTTTGATCCCAATTTTTTGTAAATAGTACCTTTGATAGCACCTTTTTATAAAAAATGATACCCTTAGCATCAGAATCCGACCAAAAAAGTAAAAAAAATCACGTTTGACTTTTCCCCTCTCTTTTTTGGTGCGTGTGTGTTCACTTCATTGTTGTCTTGCGTGGGTTTTGTTCTCCCCTATTGTACTCTATTTATATACTCCAACTCTCAAACATTCACCTGCTTCATCTTCAACCTTACCTTTTTTCTTTCCATTAAATCTGATTCTTCTTCCCTGTTTCTCTTCCTATTTTTTTTTCTTGAAATATTTTCTGGTGGCTTTCTTTCTTATTTTACTTATCTTTATTTCTAATTTATGTTATCAGATTTTGGGGATTTAATTTATTTTTGTTTCAATAATATATTTGCATTTTTTGGTATTTAATTTAATTTTTTTCCTTTTTATAATGTTTTCGAATTGTAATTCAATTTTAGCAATTTTAGTATGTTGTGGTGTATCTTTTAAGAGCAATGACATGTAATGACAAGAAATTTCGATGTTTATGAATGGAAAATTGATGGAAAATTTTTAAATACTCCTTGCATTCAAATCCAAACAAATACAAAGATGAAGGTTGATAGTTCAGAACATAAGTAATTCACCTAGAATTCGAAACATAACTTGACACAATTTAACTAAGATTGAGACAAAGGGAGGTGCTGTGACTTGTATTTCCACCACATGCTGCTGCCCAGTTAAGGGCTCTTTGTTGTTGTTGTTGCTGCTGTTACTGGTCATTGTTGCTGTGCAGTTTGTTGTGGGAGGCTGCTTGTGTTGTTGCAGCTTGTGGTTGAAATAAAGTTCGTGAACCAAACTGATGGCAGTTGAAAGCAATGGAGGAAGGCAGAGATCGAATGACAGCAATGGAGGAAGGCAGAGATCGAGATGACAACAATGGAGGAAGAAGACACATGCACGAGTGAGAAAGTGACGAGAAGAGAAAGTGAAAAAGAAAAAAAGAAACAGAGGGATTAATTTTGTCGAGATGAGGGCACCACGAGGTATTAGTGCCAAAGGGAGGGAAAAAGGAAGGTCAACGGTTATTTTTTGACTTTTTTGATCGGATTCTGATGTTAAGGTACCATTTTTTAAAAAAAATGTTATCAAAGGTACTATTCACAAAAATGGATCAAAGTACATTTCACAAAAGACCCTTAAATGAGGTACTTTCTGACAATTTTTCAATGCATTAAAATAATATGTAATGAGTCCTAATGGAGGGAGTACTGGATTAGATTAGATTACGACATTACGTGAAGAAATAACAAAATGAGACACTAGGAGCAAGCTAGCAACGTCTGGGTGGTGTAGTTGGTTATCACGCTAGTCTCACACACTAGAGGTCCCCGGTTCGAACCCGGGCTCAGACAGCGTTCAAATTTTTTTTTTTTTTTAATTCCAATGACTATTTTATACAGTACAAACAAAACTACTTGTTCTCTCACACAAATTCGCAAGTCGCAACTCTCACTCTTCCTCTTTCTTTCTCTCTCTAGCTACTCCCAATCATAATCAACCTCCGTTTTCTCTCTCCTCCGATTCGTAATAAAACCCACTTTTTAGGGTTTGTGTGCTTCGTCAAAATCACGACTTCTTCAAATTCAAGAATCATAAAATTCACTGTTGAATTTGGATTTTGTTGTTCCCAATTTCATTGACAAAATTGTGAAATTGAATTGAGAAAATAATAGGAAAAAAAATCATCAAAAATGGATTGGGGAAGTGTGACAGCAGAAGATCTGATGGATGCATTGAGAGAAGTTGATTGGTCGTCGCCTCCTCGTCCTTTYTCTGAATTCTTTTCCAGATTTACCCTTCCTCGCTCATATTCTAAATGGAACAGTCGCCTCAAATGCAATCTCTACTAGTATGCTTCTCCTTTTAATCTTCATTTTTTTTCTGGGTTTTTCAATCTGAAGTTTTAGCTGGAATTATTGTATGTTTTTTTGGGTATTGATCGCATTGGAGTAAAATTGTGAAAAGTTAGCTTAGTTATTGTTGTGATCTACTGACTATGAATGCATCTGAAATTGAAAATTCATGTAATATTGGGTAGCAATGAGTAATGTCTGATATTTTTAGTTGCACCAAATCAAAAACAGCCATTTCTAGAAGTCTTATTCGTAAATTTTAGCAGTAGCAAAACAGTTGAATATGTATTTAGTGCTTATAGTTAATTGCGACATATATGAGATTGTATGTGATATGGATTACTTGTGTTATAAATACATTGCAATGAAACTAATGTGACATGTTTGTGGTGCACTCAGACTGTGGAGTTGGTATATATTGGCATATTRMATGGWTGCACTCAACTACGTGTAATAATCCAACAATGCTAATACTATTTTAAAATGAACCCTCAACCTGTACACCTATATGATCCTATTGAACCTTTGCTACCAATTAACCAAACATGCATGTCCAATGTACTATTATTTCATTTTAGCAAATCATTGAAATCCGTCTTTTATATTGTTTGTTTTGTGATATTTTAAACATTGATAAGGATTAGACACTTTAGATAAGTTGTTTTTATTGGTTTGTTTAAAAGGAGGAAGCCTTTTGAAAGAATGTTGATTAGGCAAATTGCGAGTGTAGGGAAAAAAAATAAGTTGTTATGCCCGGATCATCAAAGTCTCTGAATTTAGGATGAAGTAGTGCATTTATAGTCTTGAGTTTTGATACTAAATTACTAATACGGTGTGGAGTTATCTATTGACGCATCAGTAGATCAGTTTCCTCTTCATTTGTAGTGGCATTTGTTTGGTACCTGGTAAACACTAAACAGAATTAATCTACAACAGAATTTTCCCTCTCAAATAGATGATTAGGAAGAGGATACCGTATTTTTGCAGTCAACTCTTAGGGGTATAGGGTGTGAAAGCTGATGTTCATGAATGTATGTTCATGGCTTAATGATTATTGCTAGCTCGTTTGGAAGTATGTTTCTTAAGTTTTTTGACTAGGGAGTAATAAAGGGCAATTTTATGTGGAAGCTTTTCTTTAACAAAAGAAAATCAGATTTGCTTGAAATCAGATTTGAAAATTTAGAATTATTATAAAGATCTCTGATGTTTTGCCGAAAAAGACTTCTATTTSCAYGGATGTGATTATTACAATACCACCCWATTCYCTATGTTACTTAACATTTTCTGGATCATGTGTTTCTAAKTAAAATTGCTTTGGGTMTTATGATATTTGCTGACAGTGTATCATGTTTCAATTTTGTGTGGCAGCTACCGAACAAACTACTTTATCTTGATTATCTTCATTCTTGGTAAGTATTTAAATTGTGTCCTTTTATTCCCCATAAAAAAGAACATTTACAGAGTTGTCTTTCCCCTTTTTCTTCTTCTAATTATTATTATTTTGTCCCTGTTTTTGTACTTATTTTTCTGTTGGGCAATTTTCAGGCCTGGGCTTTCTTCGGAGGCCACTTGCAATTGTTGCTGCTGCCTTAACAGCTCTAACCATTGCTTTTCTTAATGACAGGTTTGTTTAAATTTTTTGTCCAATGAAGTAGCTATCATTGCATTTAGTACTGAACAATAATTYATTATTTGGATTAGTTTTAATGAAATTAAAGTCTTCTCTTTCCATGGAAAATGTCACTTGATCTTTTTKTATGAAACTTGGTCAAGAATTTCTTCAACATGTAAATGATAACTGAGAACACAATACATAATACCATCGTTGGACTTTGTTTTCAGAATTTTTGTACTGTTGATGGAGATTGATGTTCAGGGCTTTGCCTTTAGAATTTGGATGTCTTATCTAGTTATATTATGTAATTGAGGCATTTTTGGTCACTTGTACATACTCCTCCATCTCATAATTTAGAGTGTTTGATGGTATAGAGGCAAAAAATGGAGAAGTTGTAGCCTTTTTTCTRACAAGAGAGGAATACTAAAAATTTGGGTGGGTATGGGCCTTGATCTACAGTCTTCTGAAGAGAAATGTTCTTTAAAAAGTAGAATGTTACCTTACTTACCTTAGCAATTGTTAGCTTTGAGGAGGGGGGTTTCAAAATTTAGGTTGGTATGGGCCTTGATCTACACTTACTTACTGCCTGAGACAGCGCTTTTCTTAACTTAGCTTTGAGGAGGGGGTTTCACTTTTGTACATGTAATTGCAAATCACTAAAGAAGAAACCCACTCTTTTAAAAATAAAAAAATGTTGTTGGAAGAGGGAGATGGATAGAGAGGGAGTGGAATTATGCCTCTGTTATCGATAAATAAATAATTGTCATGTTGGGGGTATCTTGTGGTGTGTCATTTACCATTGCTAATTTTGTACAACCTATCGTTTTGTTGACTTTTGGCTTAGTTTTCATGGCCCTTGCCTCGTTTTTTATTGATATATGAGGTGTGGTTGCTAATGTTTATCAGTATATACAATCCACAATTAATATAAGGGTTAGTGTTTTGAGCCTTTTGAGAAGAGCAAAATCCGACAAGAGGAAGAGTTATTTCTTTTAATAAGCTGTCGATCCCAAAAAAAAGTTATGAATTTAATTAATGGTTTGCAACTAAGATGCCCAGACTCGGGTACRGGTGTTGGACTTGGGTATGGGTCCGAGTGTCAAACTCCAAAAGGTGCACAATCAAGRACTCGCATACTCTTTTTAGAAGTTTCCACAAAGTAGACTTGGGGACTTGGCAACTACACTTACATTGGGAAATTTTAATTTATTTCTAATTAAAAAAATTCGTTTTTTTTTATGTTAGTAAGAGAGTGAAAAGTTTTTTTTTGAAATGAGTTTTTTATTTGGGAAAGAGAAAAAGAAAAGGAAAAGGTAAGGACAACAGAGAATGTGTTTTCTTATTATTCATRTCACACCACCTACCCTTACCAAAAAATCTAATAACTTATACTAAAGCAATCCCCACCTCGCTATTTTTCCCTCCCACATTTCTCTCCCAAATCCTATTTAATTAATGATTGCATTAAAAAAAAATTAAGGCATATAAACTACTCCCTCCGTACCACGAAGATCCTGCTAGTTAGTGTTCATACGTTTCCCAATGCATGTTTTGTATCGTTTATATCTTTAATTGCATATTTGTAAAAATTGTAACGATTGAATATATCTACTCATTAACACGAATCAAACAAGATTCCACATGACTATATTTATTATAATACATTAGTAGTAATTTACAAGATTCTCTTCACTTGTRAATAGTTAAAAAAACTCAATTGGCATGGTCTTCGTGGTACGGAGGGAGTWATAAATGTGCTTTGACAATTAACTACTACTCTTAAAACAACAATCCTTAATTAGCTTATAAATTTTCTCCCAAATTGCATTGAAAATAGACCTTTATACATTTATTTATCATCAACTATTGTGTATATATTACTTAATTTTTATATGCGATAAACAAAAAATATTTCTAAAAGAAAATTATTTTGTGACATTGTGCATAAAATCACTATAAATTATTAACATAACAAGTGATAAAATTACATCATTTTTTTGTATTATTCAATTGGTTGCTATAAAGAATTTGATTAATTTCTTTAGCATAACTCCTTCATATCTCTTATCTATCTATCTATCATTAATAAATAAAAATCATTATTTTCACTTTTTACAAGTATTTTCTCTAAATAAATAAAATCTTCAATATAAACAAGTTTTACAAATAAATTTAATGAATAAAACCGTGCATCGCACGGGTGTTAATCTAGTATGAAAGAACAAAAGAAACAGAAAAAGAATAAAGGAGAAGAGCAGAGAWTAGCCTCTTGATATAGTCCAAGACCATCGTTATCCCGTCGTCGGARGAAAAAAACTAACACATTTATGGTTAGAGTTGCCTCGTCTTTTCTTTCTAATCAAAAGCCCTCATGTTTTAGGTCTTAGTTGGCAGATTTCATATTCCGATTTCAAATTTAGGGTTATGAATGACGAGTCCATTTTTCCTCCCAAAGGTTTGACTTGGATTCCGTCGTATTGGCAGCCGCGTCGTGTTAGTTCAAGCTTCCAAGGTTTGCAGCTATCATGGCATGGTGTCATTGTCACCAATAACTTTTCAACGTTTGATGGGTTGATGTGGTCATGATGTAACACCTACAAAGTAAGGATTTAAACATTGGAACTTGGAATGGCCATTTTAGGTTGGTGGTGACGTAGCAGTGCTAAGGTTAGCTTGTTATTTTAGGGTTGGTAGACAATGCTATTGAAAGAAAAGTGTGAAGCATTTAATAAAAGTATAGGGTGAGGATCAATGAATATTTTTACAAAGGAGCATGTGTTGTGGATAAAGTATAGATATTTTAATTGAGAAAGTGGAGGATCACCAAATTTTAATAGGTATTCTAGGAATCTTGGGAGTAATAGAATCCTTAATGAAAAACCTAATATTCAAGTAGTGGAAATTGGTATCTATTTGGTAGGATGACATGAGCGTGATCTAAAAGGTGTTTGAGCTATAGTGTTAGGTTACAACCCTTTCTATTGTTTTTTGTCCTTAAGTTTAGAGTCATGCTTGGTGGACACTACTTGTTCATCACCCCCACAAGGGATGTTATGCTAGCTATCGCTTTAAAATTTTGTAAGGTAGAAGTGGAGATATGGTGCAATGAGCAAATGTATTCATTTAGCTTTACCTCTTTAGAGAGTTGTTGATATATGTAAAGAATATGTTTTCCTGTTGTGTTTCCTACCCTTTGCTTTAATGCGTATGCTGTTATGCCTTTATAGAAATTGTGCTTGCATTGCATTCTAGCAATTCCCTCCCAAATTCAAAAACTCCCGGGGTTTGTACCCATTCGCGTGTGGGCCCGCTTTGACTAGCTTAGCTGTCGTTATTSTATGCTTCCAAGGCGCTTTTTGCACAAGGCTTGTGCTCTCAACCCTAAATAGGCAAGAGCTTAGTTTTAAAAGGCGCAAGGCGCACACACCCCTTTTATAGGTGAGGCACAACCAAAACTTCACAATACAACCATAAAACATATTTTGTACTAAATAATAGCATAATAACCATATTATAAATGTATAAATAGCATCATATAACATACTTTACACTAAAAGTCGCTAAAACATGAAAAAAACATAGATAGGGGAAAGAGTTGCAATCATAGTTCTCCATGCTTATATGATGGTCTAATAGTAGTCTAGACCCTATAACTCTACTCACTACTCTATTTCATATTTATCATCATCATCGTCATCATCATCTTCCCCATGACCATAGTTAGTCTCGTCCTCCTCTCCCATGTAATCCTCGTCTCCTTCAATGATATTGTTTGCATATTTTGCTCAATACATTTGGACTATCTTGTCATTCTATTTGTTTTATGGAAGACATTTTCTGCTCTCCTTGTTACCATTTATGTACTATGGTGTCTCCCTCCGTAACGCTTTAACTTCAACAATTATTCAAATTTTTTTTAATACAATCTTCAAAATGTTCAAAATGTTCAAAATGTGTTAGTTAATATGTTCGTTTACACCCTTAAATTGTCTCCTTGATATGTGTGAAATGCAATTGTTTAAGTTAAAGCGTTACGGAGGGAGTAGAAGAGAGAAGATCAAAATTGGGTCTTTGGGATATATATTTTTACTCCTGATGTACAATGACTGTTTTTGACCTTTTTTTCAGTTTCATATTTCATTTATATTGTTTCTTATGTATTTTTTTCCATGTATACAAAAGACTGACTTATACTTTAGYATATCCATAATAAAAATAGTGTACAGCAGGTTTCACGTTTCAGTTAACTCAGTACTATATCAAATCCCTTGTTTATCTATCAATGTTTATTTATAAGGCAACAAACCTTCACAAGTTCAGAACATACTTAAGGTACATGATTAAGACAATATGACCCCACTTATACACTTGCATCATTGAAAGGGGTACACCTTTTTTAAGGAAAAAGGATGGCAAATAAAAGAATTAAAGGGGACCCATGTGATAGGGATAGAGAGATTTATTTTTCCCTAAAAAGGAAATGATGTATGTAATTTGCGACATCTTGAAGTGGGCAATGATGCAAGTAATAAAGACGGAGAAATATCATTTAATTACCTCCTAAGAGAGCGAGGAGACAAAGTCTATGTTTATAAGGATGGATGATCTACAACCATGTAATGTAATGACTATTCCGAATGTAATTATAATTTGTTAAACACACAATTTAGAAGAAATTAGAATGATTTTTGATTGATTACTCCATTACAATAAACTTCTCAATTTTCTAGATAACTTTCTAATCTAACAACACTCACAATATATACTACTACAACTTCCAAATCATTTCCTAAATTAGATACACATAAAAGTATATAACATAAAGTAACTTGCTCAGATTCCTTCCTAAAAGATCACATGACTTCCCTTGTTGCTACTCCCATTAATTGAAGTAATGTTGACTTCYCTTAGTTTATGGTGCTTTTTTCCCTTTTCATGTATACTTGAAAAGGTACATGGCCACCTTGACTACCTCGGTCCATTACAAACCACATTTATGTTATCTTCTATTAATATCACAATATGTCAATTAAATTAACAGTATTAAGATATTTGCCTTCATGGTAAAGAGGCCTAAAAGATTTGCATGGTAAAGAGGCCCCTCTTAACCTCATGAATTTGGAAAGGTTTTTGAACCAAACTTTCTTAAAAATCGGAAGTGAAACCAAGCTATCAACAAATGGTAATGAGGCCCTCAAGCCCCCATGTTAAAACCAAGACTCGTGAAAAGATAAATATCTTGAGCAATGACAATAATTTAAATTTTAAATAAATTATTATACTTCCTCCGTATCAGAATTATTGCAAAAAAGCATTTTCCACGCATTTTGAGGAAGTATTCCTTTTGGAATAGATAGGGTCTTTTATTTATTCTATAGGATAGGAAGTACTTATTGATGGAGAATTAGTTGATCTAGTATGTGACTTTAGTCAAAATGCTATTTAAGGGAACATTTATCTTTCTTGTTTATTTGGTTGTAATAAGGAAGGTTGAGGTATAGACAATACTTTTCCATTTCTTGAATCTTGATTCAATGAAATGTGAATTTTTTTTGTTCTATTTACGGACGTGAAAGAATTTCAACCATGATTTTTGGTTTTTTCCACTATTCCCCCTCCCGTCGATAACTTATGTGGAACATTTCTCTCTTGTCTTACAACATGAATAATGTTGTGAATTGGGACATTTTCTCTCTTGTTTTACCCCACCTTTAATCCTTGTGGTTAGAGGTTCAAATCCTCATAACCCCCTCCCCATTGTTAATATGTACTCCGCCCTTGTGGCTCATTTGCACCAAAATAATAAAAGAAAATAAAATAAAAATAATGCTATGAATGCTTCTTTTGCAGCTTTGCAGGTTCGTTTAGTGAGAAGGTAACTAGAACTGTGAGACAGTTTTCTCCACACCTAGCTGCAAAAATGAGACCTCCACTTACGTAGGTCCCTTAAACTTCCATGTGTTTTTGGGGTGTACCTTGTATACATACAAATATATCTGACAAACCATTTAACCTTAACAGGCCTGTCATTCGTGGACGTCCATCAGCCAAGAGGGCAATATACATTTGTGGACGACCTCGTTGGGTATCTGTGTTAATATCTTCAACTGGTAGACACTTTTTTCCCCTCTCTTTTTATTTTATTTTTATTTTTTATAAAAAATAAATAAAAATACAAAGCTCTGTCATGTGAAAATCACAATCGATGTGCTAATTAAGTGCTTTTGYTCCTCTTTTTTCAGTGAGTTTCATTCTTTGGTTTGCTTCATGTGGTCTCCTCACTGTTCTATGGGCATTTCTTATTGGGCTTCTGGGTAATTGTTGCTCTCATTATGGTGTCTTTTTTTCAACAATGATTGAACATCAATAATTTTTATTATATTGCTGTGGAATTTGCGTCTTATTCTTACCTGTTTTTCAGCCACTGTGCTCCATGCAAGCTTCAGGACTCCCAACTTGAAAGCACGCCTTAATACATTCCGTGAGGAATTTCGTGCAGTTTGGCGAAACTATAGTGATCTGTAGTGATACAAATTGTACATAATGTAAGTAGATTCCTTCCTGATTTCCCTCTCCCCTCTCTCTTTCCCAGTGTATATGAATCAATTGAGATTTTTATTTTTGTGTGCTTTTGTTGGGGCTTCATTAATTAATCACTATGCTAAACAGTTCTTAGAGGGTTTCACCGTTGCAGGATATTTAGAGTTCAGGCGATTTTCGAATAGTTATGTCATATTATCACATATTTTCTCTTTCATTTTGTTTCTATGAAACATGAATTTCAAAAAATTAGAGTAAATAAGAAGTGCTAGATACAACTCTTAGTAGATTGTTAGAAGGAAATTTCGTGAATTACCCCCATAATTTTCCATGTTTTTGTGTCACTTTTACCCCCATTTTTTTTTTAAAAAAAAGTAAATTTCCCATAACTTGTTAAATGTTTTAAAAATCACCCCCAAATCACAATTTTTCGTAAATTTTTAATGGAAAGTCTGTAATTTTTCGTTTGACAAATTGTGGGGGGTAATTAAAAAAAAAAAGAAAAAGTTAAGGGGTAAAGCACTAAAACCTGCAAAGTTAAGGGGGTAAATAACAAAATTTCCTTGTTAGAACTGGTGCAGTTCATGTAGGATATAAAAAATACATGTAAAGAGGAATTTCTGGAGCGACATCCTTTCTGAAATGATGATGATTGAGGGATGTGAAAGGCATGCTAGTCTCTCTAGTCGAGGAGTACTGCTTTGAACAATTAAAAAATGGGTTCACCTCAGAGAATGTTAAGCAACTGATGAATCATGAATGTAATGCTTCTATTAAAAAAGAACCTTCAAACTTGGCAGCCATAGCCCAGAGCTGATTATAAGAAAAGAAGGTCAATATAGATTTTCTTCTTTGCTATCTTGTTATAATTCTATTTTAGGGTATAGACTAGTGAAGTAGTGAAATTGTTGTTATCAGTACTTCATATAGTGAGACATTTTAAAGATTTTTTCAGAGATGTGTTCCTTGCTGTATATCAATATCCAACTTTCAAAAGCATGTAGTTTTATTGGAGTATGTTATCTGTACYACTACATAGTGTCATTTTGACTGCTCATGCTAGACATTAGAATGGTGGATTAGTGGTTAATGAGGCATTCCTCTCATGCAATATGATGTTCGTGTAACATTTTGTTACACATAAGATGTTATCTAGTGCTATCACTAAGCCTATTAACTTACACATAACAAGTTAAGCTAAAATTCCTGGTATATCTAGTGCAAGTGTATTATATTATCATTTTGCTTAATTAGTCCTCAATTTGGCAATGTTGTGCTCAATTTACTTAGCCTTACTTGAGTTTTCGTGTTCATAACATGATCTTATTAGTTAGTTATTTTATAAACATGTTCAGGTCTTTAGTATATTATTAAAAGTAACAATCAAGTACTCATTCAATGCTTAGGTGTATGATCTTATATAAGTACTTGTGTAGTTGAGGTGTCAAATGATTCAAATCCATGGATTAGGATGGATTGTGTCTAGAAACACATGCCCACAACATGGTGTTTGGCTTGAAGGTTAACGATAAGATATATCAAATGTTATCAAGTACATATTATTAATGCTATTATGAGTGGGCCATTGTCATTGACTCTTCGTCCTTCTCCAATACATTGACAACAATGCCAATCAAGGGGCTAGGATCCCCATCTAATCTTCTATTTCGATTGGTGCAAAAGGGTCTTACAAAAATTATTYGTTTGGTGTAATTATAAAGAGAGAAAAATGCAACCTTAAAGCTTCTTGGGGTCATCCCGATCCTTTCCCTCCCCTTTGTATGTGTTTGTGTGAATTGAAAGAATTATTTTATTGGGATTTTCAACGTATACTCCTGAAATATCACGTTTTCTACGATATACCCCTATTTTTTTGGCCGTACCCCTAAATTATATAACCCTTCTACATTATAACCTTCATAGTTAAACTTAACCACACATGGTTAAGTTTAATTTTTTTAGAAATAACCAAAAGAAAAAACAAAACCACCCTTACTCCTCCCATAACCACCACCACCCATCATCACCAACGCCGCCCAGCAGCCACCCCGCAGCCTCGCGAACCACCACTCGGGAAGTGCCATCAAAACCCTAAGTTGATTTTTAAATTGATTTAAGGGTTTTGAATTGATTGATTTAGGATTTTGAATTGATTTAGGGTTTCGAATTGGTTTTGGGGTTTCAAAGGGGGTGGCGGTGCTGCGGCGGTTGGTGGGGTGAGGCTGGTGGTGGTCGTGTAGTGGCGGTGGTGGGGGTGGTTTTTTTACCTTAGTTTTGTTAAATAAAATCTTTAAGGTTATACTGTGGAGGGTTTTCGAAATTTAACGGTACAATAGAGAGGGCAAAAAAATAGGGGTATATTGTAGAAAATGCGAATTTTCAGGGGTATAATGTAGAAAATAGCTATTTTATTTTGTTGTTTTCTGAACCATGTCTAGCAAACCCTGTCTGGGTGAAAGGAGGGGAGGGGTTGGGAGGCATAAAGTGACATGGTACTGGTGTTTGGTGTGGCTGTGTGACTGTGAGGAGGGGGCCATACGACTAATGCCTTTTCTTTAGCTTATGGATTTTAAGCCACAAAAACACGACTGCCAACCTATCATGATCCAGATTTAAATGACTTGTTAAATCTTACTCTGTTTTACATTAAACATTGCACTGTTGTTTAGAATATATGGCTAACAATTTCTTCTTCTATCCTGCCTAAAGCATCACAGCGTTGATTATGAAGCTGACAATGGTCTTTAATGTTGACATGGGACTGCAGCTGCAAAATAATGCTGTCGTAGTTTGCTGAACCTGAATGTTGAAAGACTTGGGTAGATTACTTGTGGGATTGTAAATTATCTTGTGTCCGTATTTTTGGGACAAYCAATATTGTATAAACATGCAATTTCTACGGATCAATGCATTATGGAATTTTTTAATGTCAATGAGTTATTTTTAGCATTTTTCGTCTAATTTGCAATTTYCCATTAATTTAACAAGCAATTGGCTTAACGTTGTCAGTTTACTACGGATCGTTTGCCTCAACACACCTTACATACATTACCGACTACTCGTATTATTTATTTTTAAAGCACRCCTTTATATACCAAGTAGGAGGAAAAGATTACAAGCTAGCTAACCACATTTTGTCAGAATTACAAGAATGATTAAGATCTAAAAGCTTTCAATCTTTTCTTAATCACAAACTTAATCTAAGCTACTGAATTCGTAATAGTTGGCACTTGAGCATTCCACAGAGCTTCATTTCGGATTCTCCAGATCTGATACAACATAGCAGCCGTACTAGCAATTAGCACCTTCTGCTGCGTTTGACTCATATTTCTCTTCCTTCTCAACCAGCTTAGCATATGACACATGTTGTTGACCCTTTTATCATACTGAAGCCATTGAAAGATTTGGGTCCAAACTCCTTACCATAGTAACACTAAAAAAAAAAGATGCTCATGAGTCTCCACAGTCGATTCACAAATAAAGCACAAATTAGTTTGAGAAACTCTATGTGCATACAGTGCTTCTCACTTGCAACCTTTCCAAAATAGCAAGCCACCATATAAAGCGATGCTTAGGAATCGAATTCCTTGCCCAAATGATGCTAGTCCAGGGTAGTGATGGACCMTGATGCCAAATACTCTTGAATGCTTTTGCAATAGAATAATCTCTCCCAACAGTAGGCTACCAAATTGAGTGATTTAGAGTCTTAATATACTCCTTTGCTTGACAGAATCTTCTCCATATCCAGCTTGTAGTAGCAGGTGGCTTGTAACTCCACCAATCACTATTCTTCAAATACACATCATGGATCCAACRCACCCAAAGTGTATCCTTTTTTGTTTCAACATGTCAAATCAACTTCCCCACAACTAAGTTATTCCACAGGTCAACATTTCTCAGACCAAGTCCATCCAGTTTCTTTGGTTGAAACACTTTGTCCAAATTAACATGGTCAGCTTTACTTGTATGAACATTACCAAGCCATAAGAACCTTCTGCAGATTTGGTTAATCATTTTCATCACTGCAGTTGGAAGTATTTGCATCTAGTAAGTGCAAATTCCCATAAGCACAACATTGATTAGAGTCACTCACCCTGCAAAAGACAAGTTTCTAGTTTGCCAAGTCCTTATTCTTGCASTCATTTTATCCAATAGGCTTTGACAATCCACTGCTGAAATGGTTCTATTGCAAATTGGAGTGCCAAGGTATTTGAAAGGYCATTCCCCCATTGACAAGCTAGATTTTTGCACTAATCTATCCACATCTTGTTGATTCATGTTAAATTGGTAAATTTCAGACTTGCTCTTATTTTCCTGAAGCCCAGATGTGGTTTCAAAGTGCTTCAAACGTTGCAACAATAGGTAAGCACTCTGAAAGTTCCCTTTACTGAAGATCAACAAATCATCAGCAAAGCACAAATTATTCAACTTCAGCCTACTGCACCTGGGGTGAAACTTGAATTGATGCTTCTTCCCAATGTAAGCTAGAGTTCTAGTTAGGTACTCCATACTTAAGACAAATATGAGAGGAGAAACAGAATCCCCCTGCCTAAGCCCCCTATTAACTTCAAAGTACGTAGCCATGACAAGTCTCATTGATGAGTAGAGTAAAACTTGCAGAAGTAATGCAAGCCATAACAATCTTAATAAAGGCCTCTCATCAAGTGCTCTACAAAGCTCCATTCAAAAGTGTCATATGCCTTTTGGAGGTCCACTTTCATCAAAGAACCAGGAGTAGCATGTTTCCTTGTGTAGTGTTTGACAAGGTCTTGACAAACTAATATATTGTTGATGATGCTTCTTCCTTGAACAAAAGCCCCTTGACTTTGGTCTACTATATCAGGAAGTACGAGCTTCAATCTGCTACAAATCAACTTGGAAATGCATTTGTAAATAACAGAGAAACTTGCAATGGGCCTATATTCTGTCACTTTTGTGGGGCAAGACACCTTTGGCAGTAAGGTGATAGAAGTTGAATTGATCTCTTTAAGTAGTTTACCAGTTTGAAAGAACTCTTTAACTGCAGCAATAAAGTATTCTCCAATGATATTCAAAGCACTTTTAAAAAATTTGCTATCGATCGAACCCATCAATGCCTTGTACCTTATTGGACGGGATCTCCCAAAGATCAACTTTAATCTCAGAGTCTGTAGATTCCATACTCAATAAATTCTGATATGAATTAGTGAGTACTGGCCCTTGTGCCAAAATTCTCTTTTTTATGGGTGAGACTCCCCTACTAGAATTCTTGAAATTGGAGAAATGGTCCACAAAACGCCCACAGATCTCATTAGGATCAGTAACCCTATTGTTGTTCTTATCAAGCATAGTATTTATTCTGTTCTTTGAAATTCTACCTTTTATAGCTGCATGAAACACACTAGTATTCTCATCACCAAACTAGGCCCAACATCCTCGAGCYTTTTGCTGCAAGAAACTCAAATAGGAATGATGCTTCTCTTTGAAACTTTACACAGTAGAATACTTTGCTAAAATTAGCTCCAAATTGGTTRGGTCTTTGAGTAGATTATCCTGTGTTATCCCCTTCTCGTTCTTTGCCCTCAAATACTTAGTATCAACATCACCAAAACCATGCTTATTCAAATTCCTCAGCTGCGGCTTGAGCATCTTGAGTTTTTGTGTGATTTGGAATATATTATAGCCTTGGATTTTGGAAGACCAAACGCCTTCAACAATTTCATTAAAGCTATCATGGTGAGCCCACATATTATAGAAACGCAAAGTCTTCTTGCCCAAAGCARCCTTCCAAAATCTTAACAAAGCATGTGAGTGGTCAAACCTTCCTTCTAACAGAAATAGAACCTCAGCAGTAGCATAGCAGCTCACCCAATGAGTGTTAGCTAGGACCCTATCAAGCTTAGCCATAACCCTATTCTCACCATCTTGTTTATTCGTCCAAGTGTGAAACCTTCCTGTATACTTCACATCCTCCAGCCCACACAAATTCATACAGTTCCTAAAAGTTTGCTTAGCTGACAATTGACCTGTAGCTTCAGTTCTCTCCTCTACTAACATGGTGTCATTGAAGTTTCAAGTCATGGTGATATTCCCCGTCAAATGAAGCATATAATCCCACAAAAACYGCCTCTTGTTCCTGTCATTGTGGGCATAGACAACAGAGAAATCAAACTATTTCGGTCCCCTAACATGCTTCACTCTAGTGTGCACTACTTCATCTGAGCATTCTTTGATATCAACATGAAAGAAGTGTGGGTCCCAAGCCACCATAATTCGCCCTTTACCATTCCAGGGTAGATTAGTAGTTATACACCAACTAGGTATTAAGTTCAGGTATAAGGCACCTAATTTTTGTGCCTTAACCTTTGTTTCYAATAGGCACAATAGCTTAACACTATGAGTAGAGATTGTACTTCTCACCTCATTTTGCTTTGCAAAGCTATTGAGCCCCCAGACATTCTACACCATCACACTATCCATACTGACCAGGGCTTTCTAGCCCTGCACCAGTTAGTACATTTTTTGTCAACCCTCCACCATCATTTGCAGGTCTAACCCTCTTCTCAGCCCTACTTACTGCCTGCTCATCAAGTAAGCTAAAATTATTTGGATACTCAACCACAGGCTTAATAATAGTCCTTGGTTTAGTCTTACTAGACACAACTTGAAACCCATCCTCATCTATCATAAGCCCTTTGTCCTAAACCTCCTGAACCTGCCKTGTGGTGATTGGAACTTGCTGTGGTGCTTGTTTTGGTTGCCACACTTGCTTTTGTTTCACTCTGYAATTGTCCACAACATGACCAACCCTTTTACATATGGAGCATACAGTGGGCTTCCCCTCATATTTGATTTCTTGGGTAGTTAAGATGCCATTTTCATTCATGAACTCAAGGTCATCCAGAAAATTTTGATCAACATTTACTTGCACCATCACTCTAACATAGGTGATTCTCCTCTTACTAGAAGTTAGAGGGTCCAACTTCACCAAAGATCCAACCACATCTACCAGTTTAGTGAGACAACCCATTCCCCAGTATTTAACATTCAACTTGAGTAGTTGAATCCAAATGGGTACTGATTTGACAATGTTATCAGTATCCATGGTGTTTGGATCCCAATCCTTCACAATGAGAGGTTTGCTATCAAAGGAGAAAGTACCATTCATAGCTTTATCATAACCCCCCATATAAATGAATCTGACCACAAAACACCCATTGCCAACARTAGTAATCACATMAATGTTCTTCTTACCCCAGATTCGTTTTAAGAACCCCTCCATTACATGAAAAGGTGGTATAGCTCCCACAACAAAATAGACCACTGYAGATTTCAAGAATTCTAGTTCATCTTTTACATCCTCAAGAGTAATTTGAGGAACTGGAGCTTTAATAGGGTCCTTAATAGTATCCAGATCATTTGATTTCAAAGAGCCATTCTCATTACATAGGAATGGATTCAATGGACCAGTAATATGTGAACTATCAATGTCATTACCCTCGGTATTTGCAGAAGTATTAACACCATCATCAAAGTTTAAATCATAACCATTAATCCCAAACTTCAATGATCGAATTACATTGCTAACGTGAACAATTGGAGATTTACCTGATAAACCATCATTTGACGATTCAYCCTACTGTTAGAGCGCAACCAAATTCGAGAATTGTACCCTCAGTGCCGATTATGCCTTCAAATCATGTACCAMTTGTGTTGGAGACTGAATCTCGTCTTCCTCCAAGCTAATTTCTACATCCGAAACATACAGTCCTAAAATTGCTTCGATTTTGTTCTTCCCCTTCTTATTATTCCCTTTTGTTGCTGTTTTTTTGCGATTAAACATTTGTTTTTGTGTTTTTGAGTGTTTATCGATTTCCTACCAGAAGATTGTTGAGCTTTTCCCCCACCCCTCTTCCCCTTTCGAGCTTTGGCCATGGCCTCACACAGAGTGGACTAAAGAGAGAAAGAAGAGAGAGAATTTCTTTAGCACTTGCATGTTAAGTGCGAAAATTTTCGTTAGTAAATAAATAAACTTTGAAGTTAGTTCAGAATAACTAACTTTTTTTTGACGGACAGAATAACAAACTTTAAATTTATTTGGCATTAATAAAAGTAATATATTTGCACAGCTATCATTAAAATAACAAAAAATAATAAATTAACAACTTCTATTTGGAGTTTGGACATACAAAATCAGAGAACGAATAATTAAGAAATTCCTAGATTACTTATAAACAAAAATTAACTTTTTGTCGGAAAGGTTCAAATAAACTTATTTATGAAACAATTTTAACAATTAATATGTGTAAAAGTAAGAATTATGAACCAAATCATCTAAGTGTCATAGTTAATCATGATCATATCATGGTCGGATTAAAATTACCCAAAACAGTAAAATTGTTTTGTACATCTTTCCAGTTAGTTAGTCCCTCATTATTGTCAAGTTTGTGATCAATAAAATGAGCAAAYGAAACCTTTATTGCAAGAAACAATGATTTTGGAAAACACTTCACCTAAAAAAGCTAATGAAAACCCCATATTAAAAACTCTCGTAGACTACACGATTCTCAATACATGTAAAACCGTACAACARTTTGAAAATTGAAACCCCACTAGTGGATTTTGCATTATTAAACTTGTCAACTAAGCATAGATTAGTGAGAGATGTTGTTGTTGTTGTTGCAGTGCAAGAAGTGGGGCTTATTGAACCTCATTGTTGGTTGATAAAGCTAGAATTGTCTACTTTGAAGTCAAGCTTTTGTTGCCATCTTATTGGAGTTTAGTGCTTACTCTTATCATGCATCAACTACTTTTCTCTATTCTATTTTATTTCATCACATGAAAAAGCCAACTACTAAAATGTTAGTATAACCTTTTGAGTTTTGAGACAACCCCATTACCATTATTTGGCCTCCTAAGTTTTAACCACATTCTTGTTTTGTTGTTGTGCTACTCTTGTGCTAAAAGACAATAAGACATGGTGAAGTTGTGAACTATAACATACACAAGTATACAAGCGCTATTGTTATTCTATCCGAATACAAGCCACTAACACTAACACTGTACTTGTACACACTCACTGTGCCATTGCACGGCTGTACGTACTATACTAGCGGTTGGGTTGACACGACACGACACAACCTGTGGAATAATTAACGAGGGACCGACAATGGTTGAGGAAGCGGTGACCGACGAAGTGAGGCGACAGAGTAGCTCAAGTTATGGGCTTGGAAGTGTTGGAACAGCTTCTGAAGAGAATGCAAGTAATGGAAGGCAGAGTTACAGTTGCAGCTCACAAGACTGCTCCTCAACTCCTTCAACTTCAACTTCGTCGCCTTTTCCATCGCCCGCCGCTACAAATCAGAAACCATTCTTGGATGTTCCAAGCAATATGGAGAAGCATTGTTATCTAATGCCAGGTAATTGTTCTTTTTTTTTTGTTGTTTTTTTTCATCTGGGTGTTGTGTTTGATTGAAATAACTTTGATGTTTGATAGAAACGGAGATGATGAAGGAAAGGTTTGCGAAGTTGTTGCTTGGAGAAGACATGTCTGGCAGTGGTAAAGGRGTTAGCACAGCATTGGCTATTTCTAATGCCATTACTAATTTATGTGGTAGGTTTCTCCTTCCTTCTCTTTAAGATCAAAAGATAAAWCAGTTTTATTAACTTAAACTTGGATTACTTCAATGATTGTCATGTTTATAATAGTACAAGTTATGTTTTGTTTTGTTGAATTACTTGGAGGTGAATTTAGGATTTTCCCTTTGTTATAAGTGTGTTGTTGCTAAGGATTTTGTGCTTGTGCTGTGTATAATGGTAGCCACATTATTTGGGCAACTATGGAGACTGGAACCTATGCCGCCTGAAAAGAAAGCGATGTGGAGAAGGGAGATGGAATGGCTTCTGTGTGTTGGAGATCATATTGTTGAATTGATTCCTACTTGGCAAACCTTCCCAGACGGAACCAAACTAGAGGTAGAATGAATTTAATATGGGATACACTTTGATTGAATTTGGATTGCATATATGATAATGAGTTAGTTTTGAAATTATTGGGGRGTACTCCTGTAAAATATTTGGTTATGTTTGACTTTGATGGCAATAAGACACTAGCTTAATGGTACAAGTTTAGGAATAAAGTAGAACTAGGTAACTAGGACACAAGTTTTTTTTTGAGCATGCCCACCCGGTTCACCGGGGGTTACTAACCCCGGCTACATCCGRATCCGACCCGGGTCGCGCACCTGGCTATGGTGGGTGAGTCTCYCAATGAAGATTTCTGCATAYGGTGAGGCTCGAACTCGAGCCCTCCCTTAAGCGGTATTAAGSCGCTTACYACTTGAACCAACCTTCATTGGTTACTAGGACACAAGTTACTCAAGTGATTTTGTTAAACATTTATTATCTATGTTACATGCATGTATAATGTATGTGATATAGGTAGGCCACAAAAGTTAGATCTGACAATTTTTTTAAGGTACAGTGTTTTGTTTGATGAGTAMAATTTAATTAGGAATCGATGAATTTGGTAACGAATTTATTAAGGCTCATATGTGCTAGTGAGAATCACAAATCTATGTTCTGTTTGGTATGTGGTAATCAGGAAGTTAATTGCAAAGTTGGTAAAGGCTTTTGCTTGTTTCTATGTTGCATGGAACTTAGATGGGTGGCATTGTGACCCATGATAAAGGATGGGTAACATTGTGGCACGATAAGGGTTTACGGGGTWGTCTTTACATCTACCATGTTTTCTCAAGTTGCAACCCTTCTATGCAAGACACAAAGTTGGGGTTGGGTCTTGATTTCTCTCTCAGTACCCTTTGCTTGCAAAAATACGGCGAAGGCGTCTTTCTAAAAGGAATCTACTCCCTTTGCCTTGCATTCAGGTTGACATCTACTCTTTGCAGGAAGATTAAGAAGAATGAAAAGGTCGATGTTAGCTTAAATGGGACATGCCAAATGGAAGAATTAACTTCAATACAAGTTAAAACAATTACTACAATACTACTGCCTTTATCCAACTGTCTACTGATCATCTATATGTTATACCCTAAATTGACTACATCAGCTCTGTGTCGTGATCTATATTTATAACAAGTGTTTGAGGCATTATGTGGTGCATTAGTTCTTATGTAAATTACAACAACCCATGCATTTTGTAAGAGAAAATTATCTGACATAATAGAAAAGCCTGTCTTGTAACGACATAATCTGTTTTACAGGTCATGACCTGCAGACCTCGTTCAGATCTCTGTGTTAATCTTCCAGCTCTCAGAAAGCTTGATAATATGCTTATTGTAAGACCTCTCTCCTTTTCCTACTTATACTATGTCTTATTGATATGGATTATGAATTTTAGTACTTCAAATCTCAGGATACACTGGATAGCTTTCAATACACAGAGTTTTGGTATGTGGACCAAGGTATTGTTGCCGCAGAAACAGACGGATCAACCTCCTTCAGGAAACAGCTCCAACGTCAAGAAGAAAAATGGTGGTTGCCTGTTCCTCGTGTACCCCCTGGTGGTCTACATGAGGACATACGAAAACAGCTGCAGAACAAACGTGAGTGTGCCAACCAGATTCTGAAGGCTGCAATGGCTATAAATAGCATTGTATTAACAGATATGGAGGTCCCTGATTCTTTTTTGGAAAATCTTCCCAAGGTATTGTGTTTATATGTACTACAGTATGTTTCAAAATTCAACACATCATTATTAGTCCTGTATTTCTATTTTCTAAATTGTTAAGTTTGAATACCTTTCCTGTAACTTATAGTGGGTATGATTTGTACTTTTACAGAATGGACGAGCAAGCTTAGGTGATCTTATCTATCGATACATCAGCTCCGATCAATTTTCTGCAGAATGCCTACTAGATTGCCTTGATATGTCATCTGAACACCAAGCTATTGAAATAGTCAATCGAGTTGAAGCCTCGATTTACATATGGAGACAGAAGGGTAACTCAAAACATAATAACACCTCCAAGAGATCTATCTCGAAGTCATCATGGGAATTGGTGAAGGATTTAATGGTTGATATGGAGAAAAGAGAGTTGTTAGCAGATAGAGCAGAAAGCCTTCTGTTTTGTCTAAAACAACGCTTCCCTGGTCTTCCTCAGACAGCATTAGACATGAGTAAAATCCAGCACAACAAGGTTTGACACATTCAACCCTTAGTTACATACTAATCCTCCTTTGACAATCCTAGCTATTAATTGTTTTACAATAATCTCTAAATAATTTAAGACCTGTAAATCTGTTTTAGGTCTCTAGTTTGGCGGGGGATGAGGAGCAAAGTGTGGAATGGAAAGAATTTAAAATGAAACAAATTTAAGCAAAAACTCAAATATCTTGTCACTTAGTATCATCTCTGGGAACATAAGTCCTTTAGTAGGGACTATTTAAAATCAAGCATTGTTGAGAGTTGAGAGTTGCATTGGGAGTATTGAGACTATTATTGGAAGATAAATTTATAGCTGAAATTTTCATGTAAATGTTTTGTTAACTAAACAGAGGATTGAAAAAGGTTATCAGCTCTGAAATTTCGAAATTGTTGTGTAGGATGTGGGAAAGTCGATCCTTGAGAGCTACTCACGGGTGCTAGAGAGCCTGGCCTTCAACATCATTGCAAGAATAGATGATCTGTTCTACGTGGACGACTTAGCAAAACATGCCGACCAATACTCACCAATATCCAAAGTCAGCATCATTGCTCACAAGACAGTGACAATTCCATGCAGATCATCAGGGGCCTCAAATGCGACTCCATATAAATCAGCATTTACAACACCTAGCTTTTCACCAGGAAAAGGAGAATGGGAAAGATCACCACTGAGATCTCCGTTTCTGAGCAGTAGTGGCAAGATAATGAACCGCGGGATTGGAATTAAAAAAGTCCTTACAGACTACCTTAATGTTGATGCRAAAGTTGGAGAATGTGGAAACACTGCCCAGGAAACAGCAGATACAGCAGCATCTGCTACATTCGAGAAGCATAGACCGCTTGGTAACGAAAAAGAAGTCACGAGTCCAGCATCTGAAAGCTCAAGTGTCTGATCAGAAATCCAGAATTGTCTTATGACTCCTGAGTCTTGAGTTGGGCAAAATTGTGATCTAAGTATATTTTTTGTGTGACAATGTTTTAGCTGTGTGAAAATCAGTGACATGCATTATGGAAACTAAGTGGTAGGACTAGGAGCACTGTATAATTGTATTGATTTCTTTTGGGATCAATTTTTGTGAGACTAGACCTAACCTACTCAGGCCAGGTAGGAATTTGAAACCATTACATTTCTTAAGATTTTTATGGTAGGTCACCTTGTAATTATTTCATGTGACAAGTTACAACGTTCTATAATTTCGAAATAATTTGTCTTGATTTTTACTATTTATTAAAATTGTTTGTTTGTATATTATACTTACATACACAGATGGAAAAAACAACAGACACATAATTGTTTGTTTGTTTGTTTTTTTACATAAAAGTTGTTAAAGTGAGATTTACCTACTTCCGCCATAATAATAAGTGCAAAATTTTTACTTTCCACCCATGATCATACAAAACTTTTAAAATTAACTAATTTTTTGTTTCGTGAGGCACGTACGACATTTTTAGTTAAACTTTGTCTTTTGTATAATTTTAGAAGTATTGTATCAATAACATGGAAGAAAAGAATAAACAAATGTGGGAAACGTAATAAGGAAAAATCAATATTTTACAAAAATCATGTGTTTTTTTAACATGAATAATGGTGTTTTCCTATGTACTCCGTAGCATATCTTAGGTGATTTTTAAGAGGTARTCATAATGTTTTGATTTCAGTCTTCCTTTTAGACTATTAAGTATAGATTTAGATACAGATATAGATTGTACTAACGCTATTGTTGTCGACATTATCATGACGAAACTACCTAAAGAAATATGAATGGAGAAACTTTTAGATAATAATATGTGTAATGAATAAATTATGAGTTAGGGTTTGAACAGATTAGAAAAGGCAATATATAGAAAATTAAAAGTTGAATTAAAGAAGATTAACGCAATAAAGATGTGTCATTGTGAGGATGAAATGATTTGTGTAAACAATGCTCCATATGAAACCACGTGCCAGACGTATGTGAGGGGGAGAGTTTTAATAGACTAGGTATTGATGTAGACACCCAAAAKTGTCTCCCAAATTGAATAGTCAGTGATGAAAAGTACGATATTACGCGATAGATTTGATTCCGAAAGTTGTGAGAAAATTCATAATTCAAACCCATGTGCACAAATTGAATTACATTCGAGCTCAAAACCATACACCGAGAGTCCAATAATAGACGGAAAATATTTATTTTTAGTTATTTTAATTATTTTCTATTTTTAGGCTTTCTTTCTTTAGTAATAGAATTTTTTTTAGAGTAACTTCTAAGGGTCATCTCTAATATTTCCACTTTTCATTTTATTTTTCTCATTTATTTGAGTCGGCCAGTATTTTTAGATTTTTCTCATTTTTCCGAGTCGGCCAATATTTCCACTTTTGGTTTTCAATATGTAAATAACTCTTGTTTTCCTTTGTTCTTTTATCATCACAATTATTATGATTATTGTTGTCACTGCTAATAATCTCTTTTGTTGTGATAAATGATACGTTCGGGAGCATAGCTTTTGATATTCTAATCTTTGTGTTCTTGTTTTGATAGCGATTCAAGGTAAGGGAATTTGTATATATTTGTGTTTTTATTTTTGTATAYATTATTCTTGATTCTTGTACATATGACTTTATAATTGTGTAAATAAGACCGAAATTGTTTGATCACATTAAGGTCAGATTAATTATGGACGACCAGATTTTAGACACCGTATTAATTTGATTAATTCTAAGTGGTCATGATTACTAGGTTAGGTAGTGATACATGTATAATAGAAACTCACTTTTGTAATAGTTTTTAGGTTAGAGCGATTTCTAAGGATAATATTGCTATGTTTTGTGTAACCAATGAATTTGATCGAATGGAATTACGGTGAGACCGAGTAAAGGCCGCTATGTGCGGGCAAATTTGGGTCAAAGATTAAGTCCGTACCATATCCCCGAACCCACGAGCTATGGGGCCATTATTTTGGCACTAATATTTCGGGTGTCCATGTTAAACCTGTATAGGAACGGTGACGATCCCCTCACTTGACAACACTTTCCCAACGCACTCGCGTGCGATATCCATGGCTCAAGCCCATAAACACAATCGACGTAGGACAGGCCTGCAAAGGCCCACACCTACAGTTTGGGACTTCACTGGGGATAATCACCGTTAGGTGAAGTGGACAGACTTGAAAGTCTCGTAATTCCATCATTATTTTCAGTGGATTGTACATATTGCAGGTGACCCTTMGAATTGGRTTGCACCTTAGGCTCCTTGGTCTCATTATGGGCATGTTTTATGCTTGAGATCGCCATAAAGGGGATACTACCTTGGTGCATGTGGTTAATGGATCACATGACTAGGGAAAGTCCCATCCTGCCCATGCCGTGTGTGCACATGTTACCGGATGATTGTACATAAGGGGTAACTCGTCCATACATCACTAACTGTGAAAGTGGTGAAATTGGACCCATCTCTACCCTTAGGCGTGGTACCCTCAACTCTTTGACTTAACCCAAATAGACCATAGTCGACTTGTCATCATGTTGTATATGTGTGAATTGTATGGGCCTTAGCCATCGTTCTTGACCCTAACTCACATTCACAGTTACTTCATGTAGTCCATGGTCATCTTTTAGTCCACATCACACAATCCTAACCACTTAAGACACACGTGCATATCACACATTCTCAWGTCAATAGGTAAACAYTGACCACAAACACTTCGGTCGGTATTTACCGACCGTTTTTRACATTWGGACGGTCGGTAAATTTTTACCGATTGTCACCAACCGTGTGTGCGGTCAGTGATTTGTTGAATGGTCAATGTCGGTTGATAATTACCGACTGTATTAAAGGTGGTYGGCCGAGAGCTGTTTTCTTGTTGTGTTGCATTCATCATACATGCATTCTAGGAAAGATGACCATGAAATTAGGATATGCATTTGCATTTGTATTCTCTAATGACCAAGGGAGTTCACTAAGAGTCTAATTCTTTCTGAAATAGGTGAAGTCGTCAACATAACCCTTGCTCGGTCAAAAGAAYTGTCCATTCGAGCCCTAAGCCCAGTCCATTTTTTCCCTAAGCCCAACCTTAGCTTTCTCCAACATCCAATACCACTAGGCCCATCACCTTAACATCACAAATAATGGCCTCACGAGAAGAACAAACCAAAGAGCTTTWTGAAATTGTCAAGTCCATGGGTTCTATGATCTAGAACCTAACTGCCAAGATAAGTGAGCTTGAGACCAAACCTTCCACCACTATGGACAAGAGCATGGAGAAGGTTTACCAGAAATATGCTGAGGGTTCATCCTACTATGAAACTGAAATATGGGAATCACTTGAAGCTAAGCTCCCTAAAAAGTTTTCTACCACTGACCTACCAAAGTTCAAGCCTACTGACAACCCTTGCTTTCATCTCAAGGCCTTCAAGGCCACAATGGCTCTCCAGGGGATCGATCCARCACTGTATCAAAAGGTCTTTCCACTTTCTATTTCTCTAGCGTGTGAGAAATGGTTCTTCTCATTGCCAGAGAAAGACAYCGAAACTTAGGAAGATATGGCTCTGGCTTTCATCACTCGTTACAAGGGAAACATAGCAAGCATATTCACACCTCTGCTAACATCTTGTTGTATGATGATGGTAAAGACATACACCATGAATGCATCACATCCCACAATAACGTGATAGGGGAAGACATGCTCTCTCTCAATAAGGAAAAATCGGTGCCAATAGCCACACGATTGGACCAAGCTTTTAATAGGCATGAAGAGTTGTCCTCCAAAATTGGTAGCGCAGAATCATGTCTCATGAACTTAGAAGCTACCTTACTTGACAATCTTGCGGCTTAAAATTCCACCATCATGTAACTACTGATTTTTGAGCTGGGCCAAGTAAGGTACATAATTGTATCCTTGTAGAATTAATGGCCAAAGTCCACGACATTGAAATGCGGCCTACGACGAATGCACACTTAGCTTAGAATGAGATTCTTGATAATGTCCTTCCCTGATCCGGACAAAAAGGAGAACGGTTGAGGAACCACAACAACAAAATCCAACTTGGTCGACCGTCAGTAGCGGACGGTGTACGGGCGCCAAGGCGTCATCGGGCCGGACTGGGTCTGGTCCCTCTGCTCCGGGGGGTACAATTTAAGGGAGGCTTGGTTTGTTTGCTAGAATTGAATTCTCGCCTTTGCATATTGTGAGTATGCCTAGAGTTGTGTGTTTATACTCRAAATGAGAAAAGGAAGTCGCCACCAAACTTCTTTTAGTAAGCTGCGGAATTCGTTTTAACCTTGCCTATAATCGCATAAAGCAAGGCGAAGGACTCCATGTCTGGTAGAGCACCAAAGGTCTGGATTAGGGGACAAGAGTAAGGGTGAAGTAATGMMMAMMMCCCCCCCGGCATCTGGCGGCCTCTACTYAGTTATTGCGAGTTCATTGTCCGAAAAGACAACAACAAACAGTTTTCGTTTTAAACCCTAAGCATGCAATAATACTAGGCGGGTTGTTTAACAGAATACTATGCACATGGTGTTTGGTTTGTTGTGGCATGTGTTGTTAATTCCTATATCCGTATGTCCAGGAGCCTCAATGTCGGTTGTCCATAGTTATCTTATTAATGCGTGAAACACAAAATTGCAGGGTCTTTGGTAAAGCATATTATTGTGTGGAACAAGCATTGCAAGCACTCGTCGAGGAATTAAGTTATGCTTAAGGTTGCTTTTAATTTGAATGCCAAATCGTTTGTCAATAATTTCAATATTAACATGCAAATTATATAGAAAGATCGAATTTCTAAACAAGCATGCAAAGGGGGGAATAGAATTTAGACGTTGGCCTCAAACCTACTCGCAACACGATGTCGAAGACAATAACGCTGCCTCGACCCTTAGGAACCGTGAACGAACCTTAGAACCCTTGAAAACCTCTTAGATCTATTGCGATAGAGCCTTTGAGTATACTTTTGTGTATGAATGGTGTTTTGAATGTGTTTGGAGAGAGTGTGATGTGTGTGTGTGTGTGTGAAGAGAAGAGACAGAGAGAGAGAGAGAGAGTGGACGAGTGAGAGAAATGCACGTCTAAAAGCCAAAAAGTTCTTTTTTTGAAATAGGAGAGGCTCCCTATTTATAGCAAGGGTCGAATCGACCAAAACAGGAAGTTTTTGGGCACAATTATGCCCAAACCTGGCGCTTAATTACGCCCAAAACTAGGCGTAATTATGCCCAAAACTGGGCGCATTGCGGCCCAGTATCGACCTCGATTTTGGCCGATTTGGCTTGCCTTGAATAGCGATGCGATGTATAATATCGCAATATACTCGTACGTGATGTTTTACGATTATTATTTGATTAATTATGGCGATTGTGTCGGAATATTTTGAGATATTCGAGATTGTTTACCTCGAAATAGTGAGATGTAAGAAATATATCGTATATATAATCGTTATAAAACTTAATATGCGATTTATAACTATCATAGTTGATATTATGTGCAATATGGCTGATATTAACCACGATGATCGGAGATTTTTGCTCCCTCGGGACGCGTGTCTCGAGGTGAAAATCCCGGGATGGCTCGCTATGCTCGGTTTTGCGTTTTGCTTAAGAAATTCGTAACATATTAAAGCATAAATCGAAAACTTATGGAAAAGATAATGTAAAATTCTTATGAATAAATAGGGTGCCTTGCTAAAACTTTGGTGACTTTTGGAATTATGTCATAATTTTAAGTGCTATCGCAAAATTAATTAATTGCTGAAAATTCGAAAATTGCCAAAAGCTTAACAAAATTCAGAAAAATTCCGAAAAATTCTAGAAAAATATGATTAAAAAAAGTCAAAAATTATTGAAAATTAAAACTTATTTTTTGAGGTGCTAAATACCTGGAAGAGGTGTCCGATGCAAGGGAATTTGCCTTTTTAGGCTTGTCAGTCCTAGTCTCTCGTTTGACTTGTGTGTTGCGAAGGATGTCTTAATCATTGGTCATTTTGGGCTAGGGACAAATGTATGGTATTTACAGAAGCCCCACTTGCTGAGTTTGTAGAGAGTAAAATCTCGTAAAGAAAGCAACAAAGTAAAGTACCTACTAAACAACACGCAGTTAGTTTACCTGCACCTGCGGTTGCATGCTGCTGTTGCTTGTCTTTGTTGCTAAACATTCTTGCCTACGTTCCACCTATGGTTCTGTATCCACCTGGGCTTCGTGCTTAGATCTGTGGGGAATTTCACCTATGGTTCTGATTCCCACTGGGGATTATTCTGCTAACGAAGTTGTCCGCCTCGATCTTACTCTATTAGGACTTCCTGGGAACTATTATCAATGTCCACCTGATGCCTCCGTTAGACTTCATGGGGAATTACTGCGGTGTCCATTATCATGCCTCCGTTTGGACTCTTTGTGGAAAATGAAATGGTGTCCGTATCGATGCCTCCGTTTGGACCTGGTGCTTGCTTGAACTTTTTTATTTTTCATGGCTAGTCATCCGGGAAAATTAGTATACTGGTAAAGCAACGTATAACCAGATCGCGTATAGTGAATGTCTTTTTTTTTTTGCTAGTGCGTGCTGATATTGTTGTATCCACTCGGCTTCGTCGACGAGAATTAAATTGGAAGGTAACGTCGCATATCACGCACGATTGCCGTATGGCAATGTTCTTTTTTGGCTGGTGCGTGCTCGATTATTGCTGTACTCCACATCCGGCTAGTTTTTGTACCAGGAGTTAAATTGAGGTACGGCCGACGTATAGCCACAATTGCGTAAACAATGTCTTTTTCGTAAAGCTAGCATGCGATGTTAGACAATCGGGGTAACGCTTGCGCTTTTTGCGAGGATGATCGAGACTTCGGCTGGGAGAGTGCTTTGACTTTGATTTGCCTTTTTGACCCTCATTTGATCGTGGCTATTGCGTCGTGTGATTTGCATTCGCTTACGGCATGTCGTAGCTTTGTAGTGTATTTTGTAGCGATTTGATGCTTTCGGGCCCCATTGTCTTGCTTTGTGGGGATATGCGTTATGAGTCGAATGTATACACCTCTTGATATCCTTGTGAGTGAAATTACATTCCGTAGCCATTGTACGTTCAATGGGAGAAAATGAGAAGTAAAGTGCTCTTTTCTTTTCTCACCTTGATTTTGCCTATGCTGTTCCTATGCTAGGAAATTTGCATTTTGGTCATTGTGCTTGAAGTCAGCTGAGGTGAGCTGCTGCTTTTACTGAATGCTTTGTGATTTTAACCACATATTTTTTCGGAGGTGGAATGACGCCCACCTGAAGGCGACTGGGGAACGCGCAGGCCGAGGAGATTGGTTGTAGTGGCCGAGCTCGCTAAAAGGGGGATGTTTTTTATGGGACTTGGATCAAGCCTGTCTGGTACCACTTGGGAGCGTATAGTGAGGTAACACAGCCTTCTCTGCTCTCTGCGTGCCTTAGGATCCTCCAGTCAACTATGATGGTTGAGGAGCTGTTGGTCACCACGCTGTCCAACGACTTGAGTCATGGTGAGGCGGTGGAGTACCACCCTACTGACCTACGTCTATGCTTGACAGGGGTCAGGACGATGGCGTCAATTTATTGTGCGGCATTTATTGAGGAGGTAGCTACAGAAGTCATGGAGATCTGAGCTGAATAAAGCAATACATATAGCAGGTTGGTGGAGGCTGGGGCGAGTCTTCGATTAATATTTTCATAATTTGGCATATCCATTAACTAACACAAGATGCTTACCTCTTAACAAATCATGTAGGAGCTGAAACAATCAACAAGATAACGAAATGTGACTCACCAAGTCTTATAATCTAGAAATTTTTCAGGGTAAGTTAAATACTTTGCTGTAACAAATCATAAAATCCTAAACGATGCTTGTCAACACGATTATCAATAAGCTTTATCTACATTTTTATCTGAGATAGTAAAAATACATTTGCCTATCAAAATTAGTTTAACTCTACCTATGTTACTTCAGGATTACTTGAATATTTTTTTTTGGTAGCTGATTAGATCCTCTTGTAACATTGAGTGGTATATGTATGTGCCAATACTTTCCTACTTAAATGTGGCTGTCCATCTGACTGGTCTTTTTTTACTGTTAGCAATGGAGTAAGATATTGCTTTTTCTCATCTCTTTTATTGTTGTTTTTTTAAATAGCGAATTTATCGGTTGTAGAAGGTTAACAAGAGCTACAACTCATCGAGTAGTATCTAACTGCAACAATCCAGTACATTCTTATAATGAACTCTGTTGTACTCTAGTAGTTGCGGTTGAGCGGTTTTCGACTTTTGATTAGCCTAAGTTAATATTCGGATTAGTTGATTGGTTTTGCGAATTGTGAATGAATAATTAATGTGTTGAAAGAGGCAGTTCATTTCAAATAATTAATGTAAAGTAGGAAAGTATTAGGCAACATCAATATAACCACTCAATGTTTCACAAGGAAATGCTTAAATCAGCAACCAAAAAAACCAATATCAAAGTTTAATCCCGAAGATAGTAGGTAACTAATTGAGCAAGTTTTTACTTTGTAAAGTCATGAAGCTATTGAAGAAACAAATGGTAGTATTAATAAGGCTAGTACATTACCGACTGAATATAACTGGTGAGTCACATTTGTTTAGCTTGCATTGTTTCCTCTCAAATGATGAAGAAGCATCTTGTGTAGTTAATGGATATGCCAATATGAAATATAGAAACGACCAGATCGCCTAGCCTCCCACCAAACTGCATAATGTATTGCTTTTATTCAGCTCAGCCCCCCAGAGTCGAGCCTAGTTGCCGAGGTGTTAAATCTTACTTAATCTACACCTTTTTCTTTGCATTTGCTTTTTTGCTAGTTGTGCACAACTTTGACTTGGCTGGTGCAGCCTGATATAAAGCTCGCTGAGATCCCCTTCGCTGACTTGAGGATCCGTCTTGACCTGGAGGATTTCATTGGGCTTGCTCCTTCGGCCGCCAGACGTGCTCTAACTCGTTGCCCCCTAGAGTTGGCCAGGTAGGAAACTGATTTTGGCCTTTCATGCCAGTACTCACTCACGTGCTGACTGCCTATTTTGCGAAATAGATGCCGGTGTAGGTCTATGAGGCTGCTAGGATAATAGATGCCTGGAAGCATGCCTATATGTCAGCCGAGAGACCTCGTAAGTGCAAACCAATCTCGTGTTTTCAATGTTTTGTAGGGGGTCAGGAACCCGTTTTTTGACTTGAAATCCTTGGCAGATTGTCAGGGCGACGATGAGGATGTGATGACGATGGTGATGTATGGATGAGAGCGATCCCTAACCCGGGTGAGAGCTTCGGACTTGTCCTGTTCACAGCCTGGACCGTCCTTAGTTAACCATCATCCAGGAACCTCTGCAGTAGTTCTTTCCCTGATGAGTCTGCTGGAAGCTAGTCTACCTTTAGGTTGTGGCAGTCTAC